>JAECUM010031536.1:0-29810 GCA_016617855.1 Megalonaias nervosa | reverse complement strand
TATATATATATACACTTCAATTTAAATATATATTTGCCTTAATTATAATATGGAGGAGTTTGAGAGGTTATCTGTAATTAATCCCTCTAAACCTAAATTCGATCTTGACAAATTGCGGAAACCTAAATTTAGTTTTTCGATGCGAGATCTGGATTTAATTAATAGGGATATAACTGATCGTATCCGTGAAGCCAAGAAGGAATTTCGCGACGATGGCGCGGCTCATGTGTGGTCAACATTCAAAATTATTGCACGCAACATTGATATTATCGATACTAGAATGAATGACGAGCGAGCAGCAAAGATTATTAACTCTCTCGAATATCAAAGATATTGTATTCTAATAAAATGTATTGTAGAGACAGACGACGACACTTGGATTATCCGTGACAAACGTGACCCTGTCCGACTTCACACTGGAAATAATATTGGCACGTTAAATAAAAATTCCAAGCTAAGAATGTTGACTGGTATTGACAAACCATATTATGAATGAGCGTATCCTTTGACTGCAATTGTTTATGCTATGTATCCGCTAAATGATAAACCTAGCGCAGACGATGATAAACCGATGAAACTGTCAAGGATAAGTTGTGTAGCTGAGCGAGTTACAGAACACTTTAAAAACGCAATACGTGGAAACGGTTTAACGGATCTAAAAAACTTTTTTAAAAATAAAGAGTGGGCAGAAACAGTTAAAGATACCGGAACGTCTATCAGCGATGTTGCTAAACTGGGAAAAAACTGAAATTCCCAATAACAGTGAAGACTTTAACCGGAGAGATTTTGTATAAGTTCCAATATGACTCAAGAGGAGCTCCGATAGAACTTATTGATCATAACGCACATGCATTGGCATTGGCCGTAACAATATTTCCACGAGACAGAACAGTTAAATTTTACAAGATTATATATATGATTTTATCAGAAATATCAGTAAGAGCGACCCTGTATCCGTTTGGCTGTTTCAAAGCTCCGATGATGGAAACTATGATCAATTTGTACGACCTAATAGAGACATTTATCGTGCAGAATCTCTCCACGAGGAAATCAAAAATTATGCGATGAAATATACCGATGATTCCGAACAGTTACTCAGTAATTCTTTTACCGTTATTTCAGTTGCTGCTCACTTTGCTCAGGAGAAAAATTCATGGTCGCCGATTAAGATCGGAATGTCTTGTTGATGTCCAAAGCAGTTGTGTCGAATATTGACACGGCGTATTGTGGAATACTAAATACGATCATAAACATGTTATCTCGGTTGATATGGTTGCATACTATCCTGGAAGTTTTCTTGGATAGGACATCCAACACACGAGATGACGAGAGTTGCGATAAGCGGACCCTTGCCAAATTTTGACCTCACTGGATTTGCCTGTATAAACCTTCATTAATTGTGACGTTAATGACCTTGTATTTTCAGCCTTTGTAGGAACTTTTATTTTCGCGAACTTACCTTCTACACAAGTGGTCTGTCCGCCTCCGCTGCTGCTTCAATGGCCTGCTAATATACATTAATAATATTATGGCCAAGTAATCTGTGCTAATTTTAGACTCCCTATTGGTCCTGTGATAAGTATGGCTGCCACACATGCAGACGAACTTAGTTCAAGTTCAGCAATATGCATGTAATTTCCTATTGTTTCTTCATTCCTTAAGTGCTGTTTTGGTAAACAGCGGACCTTATAGCGTGGGAAGCAGTACGAAACATCCTGTACTGAAATATTTCTACATACTGCTAGCAAGATTATTCGCTCTCTCTCAGAGTCAGTAAAATATATTTCACCTCGTTAGAGAAAAACTCAAGTATTTGCTTCGCCACTAGTCCAAATACCAAACAGTGTCACCCTATAGTTGAAATATATCAGTTATTCATATTTTCAAGCAAATATCCTTTTGCATGTTCAACTTAAACGTATCGCGTACAGTAATCATCAATGTTTGTTGCAGCATTTTGATACAATTATGTACAACAGCATCCTCCTTGAAAACTTTTGTTATGATTCACGTGCAACAGTAATATATAAATAAACTTCAATGTATAGACAATAAGTACATTAATTTATCTGTAAAAATAGATACCTTGAACTTCGACAAATATGGAATCCAGGTGACGACCTGTGTTATCCCAAGCAAAATATGTGCCTTTGTGTAACCATGATATTTTTGGGATGGTAAATGAGAATTCTCCTTTTTCTCAACAAACAGCTCTGCATTTTAATCTGTGTCCCATTTACGCCATCTGTATATATATATATATATATATATATATATATATATATATAGGCATATATATATATATATATATATATATATATATATATATATATATATATATATATATATATATATATATATATATATGCATATGTATATATTCTCCTTTCGTTGCGTTGCAAATAACAAGACTAGCTTAAGTGGGTTTGTCCATTTTAATCGAAGACGTGGTTGTTTCATCAAATATGAATGAAAGTGTAATTGGTTCCCCTAAACGAGCCATCAATATGCGACCTGCAAATAAAATGAAATCAAACAAGATAATGAAAATGTCTCTGAACTTATTTGATCGTATTAAAGCTGTACTTACACGCAAATATTACTCAACTGAACCAGTCTCGTGGCGTGATTCTCTTTACCTTGTGATGAAAACTTATGAAATATATTTTGAGAAAAAAATATGCAACTCAGATCGAAATAAGGGCCTTGGTAGTCTAGATATTCCTTATGAGGTCTGCCTGATAAGTTTAATCAGCCAGAGTGAGTTCTAATAAACTGTTTTGCACTCACACAAATTATGACAGAAGCTAATAGACAAGCAATTTAGCGTTATTCATGCAACCATATACAGCTAATTCATTATTGCATAGAGGGTTTGCAACGTAATGAGTACATCATGACTTGCGTGCTTACTTTGCCGAACCCAATAATTCCGCTACATAAAATGGCGTACTTTACAAATCAAACACCAAACCAAGTGTGTGTGTGTGTGTGTGTGTGTGTGTGTGTGTGTGTGTGTGTGTGTGTGTGTGTGTGTGTGTGTACAGTGAATGTTTACAAATACTGACCTATACACGAAAGATGTCCTCGCATGTATAACCTCGAGTCACCTAATGTAGACATACCATCGTTTATCTTTAAGTGCCCTCGACCCCCGATCCCCAAAAGAAAAATAGCAAACTTGAAAACTAAAGATAAATTAACAAGCAAGCAAAAGCATAACATAAACCAACCGAGAATTCTATTTTGATTTCAGGTATAGAGTCCTTGTAAAGTGTTGTTTATCAAATCATTTTAAACTTGTTGTCTGGATGAAATGCAGTTTTTCATAGTGATGACTTGTATAGCCAATATCCTAGAAGGTTTAATGTACATATACTCCTTTTGGTTAGATGTTCCATGTGTTTATTTTTCTGTACCTTTTTGTCTCCTCTAGCGATACGGATCTAAGCAAGTACCGGCAAAAGAGCTTCATGGATATCCATGTGTGTGTTTCTTTAATGGCTTGTTATAGGATATGGTTAATGTCCACATTTTGGTTTAAAAAATGAAGGTACAGAAACGCTTTTTCTGGGCGAAATGATGTATTTTTCTGGAAGCAACTGCGTATTAATTTCTATCTTCTCTCTCTTTCTGTATCATTCTTCAGTCTGTCCATTATAAATCGATTCTCTCCTTTAGCTTTATTTACATGTCATTTTCTTATAGAATTTTTCCCTTCCGCCTTGATAAAGGAGATCAGTTTAATCGTTTGTTATCGTTATTTGAACACGAACACTATTCTATTCTTTTATATCGTACCCAGAACCATACAAACTGAATAGTCATGGAATTTTTAGGACAATGACCTATCAAAGAATATTGGAGAACGAGATACAGAAGGATTTTAAACCGTTTTTGAAACATGAAATACTATATGTACTTGCCTCAGAACACACATATCTCAAAGTATGAAGACCATTATTTAAGGCCAATGTGAGGTTATGGGTGGGTTTTCTATGTTCATTTTCCAGTCTGACCAGGGAAGCAACGATTCCGTACATGATATAACAAAGATTAATAAATATTTACATTGGAACGGAAATACACCAGCTTTTTACAAGACACTAAAAGATCAAGACAGACAATATCAGAAATGGTGTGTGTGTGTGTGTGTGTGTGTGTGTGTGTGTGTGTGTGTGTGATTTGGAATAGAGCGTAGCTTTAAATATTTTACGATGCCTGCAGTGTGGCGGTTTTTAGTGATGACTAGCCCAGGGACGCGTCAAATGATGTCTCGCTCAGTCACATTATCATGACACCAGATCGACTAGTCCTAACACTAACCTCTTAGTGCTGAGCGCCTAGCGAGGTAGCTGTTAGTATCATTTTTAGAAGTCTTTGATATGACTAGGCCGAGAAAATCAGGAATGAAACTGTAATCGTGGGAAGATACTTTAATTCAGTTTTAGCCACCAAGGAGAACATCGAAAACTATTTCAGAGTAAAATATATAAACGCCAGTGATTTAGTAATTAAGAAGTGTACATAAGTCAATTTATCATATGCATCATGTCCAGTATTCCTGTCATTCTCTCTAATACTTTGGTAAGAGTGATGGTAGTGATGATGATAGTTATAATGGTGGCGATCTTGATAATTACGACGACAACAGCAGTCATACAACGCCTCTTCTCTCTCTCTCTCTCTCTCTCTCTCTCTCTCTCTCTCTCTCTCTCTCTCTCTCTCTCTCTCTCAAAGAATGGGTTTGTTGACTGTTGTTACTACTAGCAGCACTCTGTCTGGATAATCCAAATAGTCTTCTTGCATTATTTTTAGTATCATTTTCGCGAAGTCGGATATTTAGTTACCTACGATTCAAGTCTTATGTGTACGTCTGTTTCATATAACAATACATATGCTATCTCTATAAACTGTTTATGCTGATATTAAAGGTAGGTAATAAAAAGAACAATTGCTTTCCTTTTCTCAACGGAATTTTTCTTTACTGTATAATTTCCACTATCATTGAAAGTTTCATTTAGTAGCAGAAAGCTCAAGCGACCATTGTCTAGTATGACTCTTTGTATACGGCCAGCATAATTTCTGTTAACAGAAATGTTTCCTTCTTTTCAATTCACTGGGAGATACAACAGCACATTAGTTAAATATTGATTACTGGTATAGCCCGAGAAGTTTATTTTCAAAAAGTTGTATTTCCATCCGTTTAGAGTTCATCAATGTAAATAGTTACATCATTTCCCTGGACACTTATTGTCTGAATTAAATCTGCAAAGACTGGCGAAAGAGTGTGTAAGATATACCTAAACTGTTATAGCGATATATGTACGTTATTATTGTAAAATCATTAGAAATATAGTCTTACGTGTAAGCGCAGTTAGATATGCATTTATATATACATACATTCTTACCTTCAATCATACTTTGTGCTTGAATAAATACATACATACATACATACATACATACATACATACATACATACATGCATGCATGCATGCATGCATGCATGCATGCATACATACATATACATACATACATACATACATACATACATACATACATACATACATACATACATACATAAGATATTATCTATCTACAAACATTAATTCAGTATCTACGAACACATAGGAACGATTAAATCTAAGAGCAATTTCCTTTTAAGTGAAATGCATGCATGTTGTTCTTTGATACTTCTTTTGGGATCTTTCAGATATTCAAAACGTTATGTCCATATGTACATAAGGTCTCTTTCACAAACTGTACGTATTGTTATTTTTATCTGAATAGACAAACAGAGACAAAGAGAAGAAAATAAAGAGAAGGGATTTTTAAACGGTAATTCGACTACAGACAAATACTCGTTTTCCAACACCATTTGCGAAATGTATATTTGCCAAGGTTTTAATTGATTATGGTTGCTATAATAAATGAATCTACATTTTAACATGTAAGAGTGAATATGTCTTCCAGTTCAACTCACTGTTAACAATACGCTTTAGTTTAGGTTAATATGTATCTGGCCATATCCATGACAACGTTTAGGAGGAATTTCTGGCTTTGCAACGTAGCAACAAATTAAAGTTAAGTACATCGTTTTGATTCAGTTTCCTTGCCGTATTTGATTTTTTATCATGATGCATATTTCATGTATATTTTAGTGTATGTTTTCAATATTTAGATCTTGACATAATGCTGTAAATTTATGAGTTTTGTAAAACACTCGAGTCTTGTACCAGATCAATATTGTTCGACTCACCTTTAGAATAACTAATGCCACACGGCATGAGGAAAACTGATATAATGGTCAAAATATCCATGATTCGGAACTCTGATATTGGACCATAAATTGCCATGAAGGTAGGAGGTATTTATAAATCTCAAAGATCAGTGTATTCCATGCGGGCAAGACTCGTGATTTTCTGAGTCATCACACATGCTCACATAATGACTTTGACAAAATATTTATTTACATTATATATGGATGATAAATATGCACATTCGTACTTAAGGTGCAGTATCATCTAAAGTTGTATAATGCAGATATTACTACTGCAAAAGAAAATATATCACATTCAGTTCTGTCTCGAAACCATTATCCGTTATAGAAATCAATACATCCGTTGACAGATGAGAGTAATATATACACTGGAACACTAAAACATAATATATCATGAAACCGTGATTAACATGAGGATTCATTAAGAAAGGAAGCGATGATTTCGTTTCAGTTGGGGAGAGAATTTGGTCTTTAGCAAGCAAAGGCCAGAGCAGGAAAAACTAAGACGTTTAGAGAACAAAGAGTCAATAAGAAGGATATGATTTAATCTAGGATCTTGACCTCGAATTTCTTCATTGAAAATCTTGGCACGAAAAAATACGTTGCGTACCAGATCTGCTACGATATGATTCCTCAATGTCACAAACAATAAAATTTCATGTAATTTTCTTCCTATGACAATTATATATATTTTGGACAGGGAAAACGTATAATGTTGAAAAATAACGATATCCATTGATGTTAATTTAAGTGAAGATAATCAGTTGAGTGTGTATTGTGTATGGGGGGAGAGAGAGAGAGAGAGAGAGAGAGAGAGAGAGAGAGAGAGAGAGAGAGAGAGAGAGAGAGAGAGAGAGAGAGCAAACTCGCTCCAATTAATGACTACTATTTTTATTATTTTATATATTATTGATTTGCTTTCACGTCACATCCTAAATACACCATTCTGCTTTACTTCTACATCAGACTTATAAGCATGAAAGGGAAATATGTATTTTCTCAATAAGCAAGGCAATTATTGGGATCGATTGTAGCAGTAAGACACGCATTTGCAAACAGAACGTAATAAGTACTACATAGATTTGTTGTTAGAATGTGCATGTTTTGCACGAACAAAAGCCATGGCCGGAGTTGCTAAAATGTATAAACGGCAATATGAAGACATCATATTATTAAGTCGATCACCGCCACACTACTGACATTTTTCTCATACAATGTACTGTCGTAATACTGGAACTGACTGTCTGATATTCCTCTGACCGTGTGATATTCCTCTGACTGGGTCATATTCCTCTGATTGTGTGATACTCCTCTGTCATTTTTAATAGGAACAGTTGCATGATTCGTTTATTCCTGATCACTTGCCAAACTAAACAAAAATTAGTTTTTAACTTTTAAGAATAATAAATGATTGAATAATTCGTCATACTTGCTTTCTATTAAAATTCGTTCCGTCCCAAAATTAATAAATACAATAGCTGCCAAAAATGTATAGAAATGTGTTGTATTCTCTGACATTCGTCAACAAGCAAAGTTTAGTGGTAAATATTGGCTTGCATTTTAATTGTGTTTATTAACAATTACTTTGCATGTAAGACATGAAACTTGTAAAAGAAGAAATAAGATATTTTAAATGTTTCTGACCGGAAAATGATGTTAGGATTGATACCGTATCCATTATTGTCTATGGTGAGTAAATTATTGTATAATATGATTATCACGCAATGAAACTCAGCATAATGCCTTTAATATGTCACAAGAGCCATTCGATTTAGGGAGAAGAAGTAAAAGCAATATATATATATATATATATATATATATATATATATATATATATATATATATATATACTATATATATATATCAAACAATGGATTCATAAAAAAGCACGAAGTATAAAGGAAATGATATTGCACGTTTTACACAGAACAAGAGCATTACTATAGTATGTGGGAAGTATATTCATTGTATTCCATTGTAAATTGCAACACAAGTTCTTCATTTCTGATACAGCAATAAACAATAATGGTTACACCAAAATAGATAAATATTTGTGTATATTAATCAAATTGTCTCCAGTTATGATCCCTTTAGTTCATATCTTAAATTGCTTTTAAAACTACGTTATTTTATTTATTTATTTCAAATGCAGAGATAAATTTATGCAGCTCCCTTATTCACATGTTCACTTCTACATCCGAACTCACAAAATCTTGTAAGAAACTTAACGTCAATGACAACGTGACGTAGCCTTTTGTCGCTTCCAACCTTGATATGGTGGTGTATTTTTAACGAAAAAAATGAAATGGAAAGGCACAGAAGGTCTCCTGTAAGATTAGTCCTAACTATGGTCAGTAAGATATTTCATTACATGCAACAGGTTTTGATATTATTTTAGTATTATCGCCTTCAAAGTTCATTGAAATTATATTGCTTTGCACAAAATTAATGTGTACAAATGCATCGAGTCGTACTTAGTCAAATAAAGACCGACTTTGCTATTATATCTGATGGCCATATTTAACGGCATTGTATTGGCAAGATCAAATTCAGATATGCAAAAGAATTCACAGAGAGAGGGGGTGGGGGAGGAGTATTTGCATGGTATTGTGATAATCAAAGGCGTTTGAACAAAACGAATCAATATATAAATTTCAATCAACATTAAATTTGTTTATGTTCACTCTGATTTAGATGATTTTTCGGGAATATCTAAGTATCGAAATGTTAAATCAAAGTAGTGTTGTTGCACCCAGTTGAAGTAGTAAGGAAATGATTTACTCTCTGAACACAAAAAAATAAAATATATACGATTCGAAGTAGTAGCTTATATATAATAAAGAGATTGAAAAAGTCAAGGTAAAACAGCCATTGTGCTCAAGACGTTTTATTAACGGCCCTCACGTTCTTTCACTAAAATATCGAAATTATCTTCATCCTTTAATTTAGATAATTTCAATATCTTGTTATTGCTTTGGTTTGAATTACGAGTTTTTCATAGAGCACTAAGCAGACCTCCATATATAAAGTGTAGTCGTACCATTGCGCAGTTTCTATAAAGAATATCTGATAATTTCATCTGACTTAAGAAATTCAGGTACCCTTACGTAATAACAAAAGGACATGTTGATTATGTTACATCATTTCTATGAATATGTATTTCGCATCAAAATCCAAGTAATCCCAGAAATCTCGTTAGGTAAATATTGCAAAACTCAGTTTGCGGAAAAGGTTTGGGAAAGTTAGTGAGATGAGGACTGGATTTAGATTCGGCAGAGTTTGAAATCGAGATCTCAGCATGGCTATTGCATTTGTGTCTCAATGTAAGATATTTAGTCACATATACGTGCACACGCACATGAGTGTAAGTTGGCCTTATCACATTGTATGTGTGTGAATGCTTCTATGCTTCTCTCTCTCTCTCTCTCTCTCTCTCTGTATATATATATATATATATATATATATATATATATATATATATATGTGTGTGTGTGTGTGTGTGTGTGTGTGTCTGTGTATGTGTCTGTGTCTATATGTGTGTGCATTGCTGATTTATATTTCACTGAAAATGCACTCTTGATGCAAGACAAATCGTTTCGGAGATAGGATGAAATCCACAAAATTATACGAGGAAATGTTCAGTTTGAAATCGGATGACACGTCACATTGATACGAATGCTATTTGATACAATAATTTAATTAAGAAATAGGAAGTAAGTTTAAATGTACAATTAGAGAGGAAAGTGATCCACAACACATGCATTTTCCAAACAATGATCTAATCGACGAATTAAGTAATAAAGAATCAGTAAAGAAGTCTACATGACAACGTTGACATACTCTTTAAAATCGTCAAGTACAGGTGCTTCCTCGAAACCTTGGAACCCATTTCGGTATTTTGCCTTCCAGTCCTGTATGTGCAATAAATGTTTATGATATTTGATACTGAAACTGATAAATGATGAAAAACAATATGAAGAACAAAATAAATAATGTATCAGGTGACAATATCACTGTTTTGTAAATACATTCGGTATTTTTCATGCAAATATTTAAAAATTTGTAGCTGAAATGTAGAACAAAAAACGATATTACCTCAGCGCCTAAACGTTTTGTATTAACAACAGAAGACCCGGCAATACTCTTGCAGAACATATTGTTCGTTGATTATGTATTGTTGTGTTTGTAAATATTTAGTTTTATCAATTTTCCGTTGCAGTATAACAATCTATTTTTTATTTATTTTTGCATTGTATTTTCATCAGTTTTCTTTTCCTTTTGTTTTCTTGATTTTCAGAGAAACATGTGATTCCCCAGTGATTAACATGCCTGACATGCCAGTATACACGTGCAGATTTGAATCCTTCCCAGACCTGGCCAGGTTTTGCAGCCCTGTCCTGTTGATGGAGATGACGCCTTACAACAACTTCGACAATATGGTCTAACTTGCCGTGTAAAGATCTTGCGGTTGGTTAATCAATCAATCGTACCTAATTCCATCATGCCTATATTGACTGGTATAAAATGGCAAACATGTGTTTTTACAGTAAAGACTTACATCCTTTCTGTCAGAACTGTATTGACAAGTAGCCCAATGTTTTATCCACAAAAATAGGCACAGTAATCGTAAGTGAATACGTTCCCTTCCTGTATCCTTTTCAGGAAAAATATTCATTGGGCCTATAGTCAACTGTGCAACTTTAAAGGTTTCCCAAAAGCCAAATTCTCTTTTGAACAAAAATACCTTTGGGACAGCATATAGTTTATACATATGGCATTGAACGATTTTACTTTCTTTCTTTCACAAACACAACTTATTTAAGATATTAATTATTGCCTAGCCATTTTATTTAGAATATTAATATTACTGTTCCAATTCAACTGAATTAATTGTATTGAAAGAGACATCTTTGTATGATGAGAATACCAAAAACAATTATTGAATCAAATTAGTATTATTCCATGCTGATAAGATTGAATATGACTATTTAGCAATATGACTGATCATCATTTTTAGTTTGTATTCAGTACGTCGTTGGACTGTGCTCATGTTTCTCAGTTGTGATATTGGGTAATTTTGTATTTAATATTACCGTGTCATCTCTTTCTTTAGCATTATTTCAGCTTCAACGTGAGAATCGAAGATTGTCTTTTACACATCCATAAAAGGTTCGAAAATGTAGTATTATTGCGAACTAGTATACCTCTCTTTTGTCGCATTTTTTGCACGATCATGATAACCAGGCCAGCTGCAACAAGTATGATTATTATTACAGCGACCAGAAGTAATTTTGCATAATATTAAACAAATTACGTATGTACAGTATCAACAGATGGTATCTCCATACCAGCTGTTTTACAGTAAAACTTAAATGTCAGCTTTTTGTGACATAAGTATACCTTCAATTGTGCTATACTATGCATGTCACACGCTGACATAGAGCCATGATAAACTGTTAGTTTGGCAAGAACGGAACCAGGTATTCCATTGCACTTAAGAGCAATAACTCTGCTGAAACTAGGAAGGTGTAAGAGTTATCCATTCACAAAACATTTTCAGTGATGTTTATTAAATTTTCTAAAATTCATAACAAAATACAAAACATGTTCTAGACATGAATCAAATTAATCTCACATGTCACCAGGATTCTCGACTTTATTTCAGCAGGACATAAACTATAACCGTTATATAATGCACCAATCACAGCTAGCTGTGTTGCGTATTTCCGAATACATTGTTCCCCACACATTAAGCTCCGCCCCATGAAATTTTGCTATTGGTACCTTAATACCAAACAGACCAAACGCGGATTGAACAAAGACATATAGGCCTACATAAATATATTCACTTAGGTACACAGATGCACATATGCATGCGTACATATAGAGAGATGCATTCATAAACATGTATTAAGCGGACAGATATGCAAACAAATAAATACATATATACATGGAGGCAATAGATGAATGCATGACTGATTGATTGATTGATCCAAAGCAAACTATAATTCTATGAAGGAAAATATATTTCGAATAGTAAAGCAATTAATGTGATATACAGAAACAAATGTATATGGAAAATTAATGCAAATGCTAAATAACAATTATCTGAACTGCCATTGAAATAATAAATGATACAGACAAAATGCACAAAACTCAGGACAAGGAACTATGTTTGATTGATTCCATTACAGATTTAAATCCTACTGTAAAGGCTAAAATATTTGTGCTTGACAGCTGAACTATCAAGGTATCTTATTTCATTAAATATATAAACCAAAAGGGCACTTTGTGTTCCATTAATTTAATTTAATTATTTTGTCCCTAATTACAACATTCTGCATCTAAGCTTGAATTTAGACGCTAATCTATACAAGACAATGCCATTCAATTTCCAACTGCAAATGACACTATGGTGTGTTTTGGAGGAAGTATGATTACGTAGGCAGGAGACGAAACACTACAAGTAAAATATCTTACTCTGCAGAGAAGGTATGCAAATGTTCTATCTCAATTCGGCAAATGAGTTTGTGTTAGAAATGCTCATCAATATTGATAGAATGTGCCGAATAGCAAGCGTGTGTCATTACTTTATACTGAACACTTCATGTACAGATGGAAGGTCTTATGAACATTTAGTTGGCTTCTGCTTGTTCAGAAGAAATGTCGCGTATTGCCCCCATGCACGTTACAAAAACAATATAAAAATTCAAGGGGATAGAACGAGATCTAATACGGTTCTAAACTTTGCAGCAAAGTCTACATATATAATCCAGTACTTTTAGGTAAGGTGCCATAGGACTACCCATTGCTGTTCCCAACTTTTGGAGATAGTTTATATTACCAAATTGATAAAAAACTATTTTGGGCACAAGTTATATCAAATCACAAACATGTTTGTTTGATAGTTTACATGTATATTCGTTTTCTTCATAATATTTACACGCTTCGATACCATCATTGTGTGGTATATTAGTGTAGAGTAAAACCACATCAAGTGTAACTAGGAATGAATTTTCAGTTAGTTTCGGTAACAATTTCAATTTAGTAATGAAAGCAAAAGTATCTTTGACATATGAAGGTAGTGATTTCATCAGTTGTTGTAAAATATGATCAATATATTGCGATATATTATTTGTAAATGAGTTATATGTAGAAGTAATGGGTGTAAAGGTAACGACTTATCAACCGTTTTATGTATTTTGGATAAAATATAAAACTGAGGTGTGCGTATTTTATTTGGGAAGATATCTAATTCATCATATATGGAACAATTGTGCATAGAGATTTCATTAATACATTTGCTTATTTTTGCTTTAATTTCTTCAGTAGGATTATAGGAAAGTTTTGTATAATATACTTCATCATTTAATTGTGTTTCTACTTCTTTAATATAATCCTCCTTATTCATTATTACTATGGTGCTAGACTTATCAGCTTTTTTAACAATAATACTATTTTGCGTCTTAACTTCACTGCATAACTGTTTTTTTAATAAGAAACCAGTTCTGCGTTAAACCTTTGAAGTTCAAAGGTATTTCATTGTGACCAGTTTGAATTGAAAATTTCTATTTTTTGGAATTAGTAATTAATTTTCCCTGGAAAACACTAGTGGACATCAGAATTCTTGGATAAAGGCATCTATTGAAACTTATTCGGAATTCCAAACTGGAATATTATTCTTTGTGATTCAGCAAGGAACTGTTGCCACGACAACACTGTCAAGGTTACGGCACACGTGACCGCCTCCCATCTTGGAATTTCATCGGGATTCGAACTGTGATTCACTTAGAACTTTTTATTGATAGGACTTATAGTTTTTAATTCTTGGGTTAATTTTGGATTAAATTCATAAACCGTAAGTCCTTTTTCTCATTTTATTTTGTTTCTTCTAGGTAAATCAGTTATTTGTTAAAATTTTCCAAAGCTTGTTGCCATCGCTCTTTTTCTTGTTACTTTTGTACGAGTCTAGACACGTAACAATATCTATCTATCTATCTATCCATCTATCTATCTATCTATATATATATATATATATATATATATATATATATATATATATATATATATATATATATATATCTTCCGAGCCATTATGCAAATTTTTGAAGCTATGTACGCAGCGATTTTGCCTTCTTTGAGCATGGATTCAACGGTGTTCCAGGTCGATGTCAAGCGTATAGTTATATTCATGAAAAAGGCATAAGTACTATACCATCTAATATGCTTACGTTTAATACAAGTAATTATGATTGTAAAGACTAGGTACTTCGCCTTCTCAAAGTATTCTATTTAAATTGTTTAATTTGCAAGCACAGACGCTTCTGAGGGAAGGTATGTATATCTTAGGAGATATATAAACCGAAACAAAAAATGCTTTCACTGAGCACACTAGCCATAGACCTTAAAAACACGTCTGAAAATCAGCTGCTGTGTTTCGCTTAACAAGACGTTTACAAAACGTACTTCTAAAGATCTGGAAAGATAGCGTGATCTCTTAGTAACACTGGGGTGATCACCTTATAGAAGTCTCATACGGAGATGAATACCGGAAGGTACATCATGCATGTGTAACCTTGCGATCAGCGGCCTGCATCAGGCCCGCGACCTAGTTTTTCTTGCTTTTATTTACATCCTAAAGATATATTTAAAATCGCTATCCGACCAGGGACTTGAGGAAGTTGCACATGTCTGGGCTACAAGTATGAACATTACCACAGTGAACTGAAACCATTTTCATTATCTTAAAGGAAATCATGAATACCACAGTGAACTGAAACCATTTTCATTATCTTAAAGGAAATCATGAATAGCGTTCTTGCAGGCTAACACAGATTGACGAAAGACTTTCAGGCACATATGTACATACATACATACATACATACATACATACATACATAACTTGCATACCTATAACAAAGAACCAGATATGTAGACAGACAAATACATAATACATACATTGTAACAGAAATAACATAAAAAGTTCAAACTCAAGCCAACATCTTTTATAATTTCCATAAGGTCAACTTCAGTTGAGTGAAGTCTACAACATTCGTGAATTGTTGATGTCAAGTCAATAGTTTATTCTATGCTCTTCTAGTTCCATATGTGTCGTTCATGAAGGAAATGGTATGCAACATGCCACGATATCTTTCTGAATATATTCCATAATAGTGTTAATATTACACTTTTGGTATGGGTCTGTTTGTGCGCCTTAATCTTAATTTCCACCGTGGAAAAGAATGTTTTAAATAAGGGGACTTTACTTAGAACTACAGCATAATAACTATTTAAGCGGAATCTCGTGACTTGGTTTAACGTATTTCCTTGAGTCTCATTCGATAAGCGATAGAAGTATCGAAGTGCACGCTTTCAATTAGAGCACACACACACACACACACACACACACACACACACATATATATATATATATATATATATATATATATATATATATATATATATATATATATATATATATATAATTTAAATTCCTACCTACCCAATGCATGGGAAGAAAATATTAGATATGCACACGATGTTAGGATCAGTGTGATAACTATAAAATCACTCTCTTCCCCACGGTATGGACTTCCCTACTTGTATGCAGATCTATCTAATCTATATTATCTATCAAGCAAACTAGTTATATCTTAAATACATCATGCAATTTACAATTTATATTAATACAGTATCTGAAGGACCTAAAAGCTGTATACGTTTTCCACGAATATATCGGCTGTTTAAAATCTAACAAACGGAAAACATTAATTATTACATGTTTTTGACAGAAATGTAGAAAATCTAAGGTAAACAGTACAATTATTTAAATCGTTCAAGTTACCAATTTTAATTTGTCGTCCACTCTCGTCATATTTTATTTCAAACAAAACCAACAAACTATAATGTCCAAAGATAATACAGCAAAGATTGTTTATTATTTCTAAATATAAGAGTTGAAATCCATTGATTCAACTCTAAATGCAAAGCAGAATCTTACTAATAACTATCACAAATAAAGGTATTCTTCACTAGATCATAAGACGGAAACGTCAGTTTGTCGATGAACTCCCTTCCCTTAAGTCTGACACATTAGTCAGTTATGGTAATTAATTCAAAGATGTTTGTAGTCGGTTAGTCACAAATATATAAAATCCAAATTATAACACTGTCTGCAGTGACCTCTTGAAGCAGTTTATTAAAAGTGATCAGAAGTAACAACTCTCTCTCTCTCTCTCTCTCTCTCTCTCTCTCTCTCTCTCTCTCTCTCTCTCTCTCTCTCTCTCTCTCTCTCTCTCCATATAATGATTTCATTCATAGCCAACTAAATTTTGCAAACCTTGTTAGGAAAGTTTAAGTGTAGGAAAATCAACTGTTAAAAATGTAAAAACGAAAATAATTAACAATTGGATCAATACATTAATGTCATTCTAAATTAAACTAATTACTGAATCAATTTGATAACCTTTTAGACAAACACTCTGAAATAACGGCATCATTGTAAAGTTAGTTAATGTCAGGTGGTTAAAATATTTGGCAAAAAATAGACTTTACTTGTTTATTTGTTTGAGGAGGATATTCGGCTGCATGTGTGTTTATGTTTTGTCATTACATGTTTGGAATCATAATATGGGAAAAATATGAACTCTTTCATTTGTAATTATCAAAGAGACGATATGGAATATCACGTTTATTTAATTTTGAGTGCAGTAAGGAGAATATTGGAAATGTAGTTGAAATTACAGTACAATTTCGGTTTGCTTAAGAAAGCATTAGGACACATAACATAGCTCATCTAATTCGGATTTGCAGAACTAGGAAAGTATATTTTCAGGAAATACATGATGCAACATTGTAAGTATTTTTATTGACATTCTTACTGACAGCTAAAGAAGACATGGTTATGCCTGGTCACCTGCATGCTCATTGTAGGGCCCCCAGATATGCAATGACCTGAATGGTGTCTATTGCTGTCCTAAATCCGAAACATTGTATCAACAAAGCAGGTGTGTGTGACGGTCCATTACGACAGCGGAAATAAGAATTTTTCGTCATCTTGGCTTATTGGTTCTGAGGCCCATACATTTCTACCAAAAACCTTCAGTTGCATTTTTGCCACGAATTTAGTGCTTTCGCTTATAAAATGGTATGTCTCTGATAGATATGTAATAGTCCTTGCCCTTGGTTTGCTTTTCTATGCTATTTTTATATAGCCCAGAGAGCACTCGTCATAGTCTGAACCATTCCATTAACGAAAGGTTATGAACATTTTTCCTAAATAACAGTTAAAATGATCATAGTGGTCGTTCCAACATTCAGTCTCTCACGTTTGTTGTAGACATTGCGAATATCACGCTCATTTATTTGCTTGTTTGAAAGTTTCATTTGTGACTCAGTTAACTTGATCCATAATGTTCACTTTATCATCACTACAATCATATAGACGAAACAGATGCTTTAGTTCATCTACAAATCTAACAAACTATAACCTAAACATTTACTACAAGAGTGTACATGGTTTGTTTGCAAAATAGTTCCTATTACACAATACTATCTTTATGTCGTGCATGAGCATGCAATATCAGGATGTTCAGTATCTTGCAATACTTCACGATTCCGTTAAGGTATAAAAATGAGTATATTAATAACATCTCTCAATTTTTGTTTGTTATTTTTTTATTTGTTCCATCTGTTCGTGCTACTTCTTGTTTTAAGCGTGTTGTATAATTTCCCTTGAACTGGATTTTTAGCTTGATATAAGTGAACGAAAATTACCTAACTGATCGTTTTTTTTAATTTACAAGTGACTGATTTGTCTTCATTTTTACATTGCGCTTTTATGCAAAGATAAGGCTTGATGTGGTAAATAATAAGTAATAACATGGGTGATTTACTAACTATATCGCTGTCGCTTACGATAAACCAGGCAAAATCCTGCTCATTATTTGCATATTTATTTCCAAATTAAGCTTCCTCAGAGAGAGAGAGAGAGAGAGAGAGAGAGAGAGAGAGAGAGAGAGAGAGAGAAAGAGAGAATATTCATTCAAAAGCCATTTTTTATTAAAGAATTGAAATGTTAATTTCGTATGTAACATTGCCATAAGCTCATATTGTAATGAGTAATTGACTTTGTACCGTCATCGCATCTTGGTACTATATTGTGTCCGTAATACAGTAGACTATTGACCCGTCAGGTGGCCGAGGGGTTAGAGCGTCTGCCTCGGATGAGGGAGGTTGAGCTTTCGAACCCCGGCCGTGTCATACCAAAGACTTCTGAAAATGGTACTAACATCTGCCTCACTAGGCGCTCAGCATTAAGAGGTCAGTGTTAGGACTAGTTGGCCTGGTGTTAGGATAATGTGACTGGGTGGGACATGATGCTACATTTCTGCGACATGATGCCCCGATGCTAGACATCACAATAGACCTCCACACTGCAGACATCGTAGCGATATGACTGAAGAATTGTTAAAGCTACGTTAAAAATTCAAATCATACACACACAGTAGACTATTGCTCACTGGCATATTTTTGGGTCAAGCGTTTATAACTTGATAACCGATCTGCAATAATTCTGAAGGTATAGCTTTACGCTACAGCAAAGTTTTGAGAATCAGCCCTCTTTACTCACATTCTAGTTACAAACAGTATAAATAGTCTCTTTATCTTCCCCTAAAATCTTACTCTTTATGGTCACATTATGAAAACGACGCAAACTAAAAAAAACAGCACGCAAGTTCGTCATTGCACTGGCTGTTTTCCGTTATTTTCAACATATCGGGGTCTTTTTGTTGTCGTAATGTGACTCAGGACATTACTTATGTTTAGGATGTGAATAACAACAGGGAAGGCAAAAAAAAAAAAAACAACAACAACAATAATAATAATAATAATAATAATAATAATAATAATAATATATGCGTATTTCATACTTTTCGGAACATCGACAAGCAGAAAACCCAGTGGTTAAATACAAATAGTGTTCATATTTTTAGCAACATCTGTTAAAGTAAAAAATTAAAATTGAAATTGGCACCCATAACCTGCAATGTAATACATAAATAAAATGGTATGCTAGTTAAACATCTGATAGAGATTTTCGCAAGTTAAACATAAGTTGACGTACATAGAATTGTCGTGATGTTGCATGTTTTGTCTTCCCTGGATTCAAATCTTAACTGGAACGAATGATTCTCAATTTTTACATGACTATAAAATAATGCAGATATGTCCAAGGTTGAATGCAAATAGAGGTGCAAGAAAAGTATATAACGCACATTACTGAATTTTTGTATATGTAAGTTTGCACTGTTATCGAGCACACACTTTTACGACTCCAAGATTACAAAATATATGTAACGGAAAGAACTGAAAGCAAAAAGCTAAGTAAGATCAACTCTTTATTTATTTCTATAGAAGAAAATTGTTTGAAATATATATATATATATATATATATATATATATATATATATATATATATATATATATATATATATATATATATATATATATATATCCTTCCCATCACAAATGGTTGTAAAATTCGGGGTCGTCTACTACATTTACTATATGTCATTACTATTGTTTTTTGGATCATTTACCAAAAACTTATCTACCACAATACAAATGCAAAACGTCAAACTATTTTCACAAAATAATTGTTGAGTCAGAAAAAAATATCATCATACAATAATACAATTTTATGCTTATTTCCATCCCATCAAAACCGTTAATGATTAGTTTGTTTTCCAGATCGTTTATATACATTGCGCATAAAAGAAGATAGAGATTGTCACCTTAACGGATACCCATAGAGTATGAAAATTATTTTCTAAACACATTCTGAGACTCTAGTTAAATTTTCTTTCATAACATTTAGTATTTTGCTACAAATGTCTTTTTCATACATCTATGCAATAGATGGTCTCTACCAACCTAATAACAGTCTTTATAGAAAGGAATCCACAATATATTTGGTTTCTGTACTCATCCTCTGTTGACAGCACAGTGCGTCAGCTTAACTCGTGAAATATTTCCTATATTTGCTTCAAACAAATCGAAATATCCTCTATTTATTCAACATTATGTTGAACAAATAGTGTTATTTTTTGCTTTTTCAATACAGGACAAGACATGTGTAAAAGAAGGAAGATTAATATAAATAAATGATGACTCCAATTCCTTGCGAATGCTGAAGTGCAAAAGGTTAATCGTGGATTTTAAAATTCAATTAATTGATACGTACATACAAAGCTGAAATTAGAGGATATAACTAAATTACATGGAGGTAGTTAATGAATTCTTCAGGAGGAGATTGATTGGGATTAGATACATTATGATGGTCCACATTAACTAGGATGCTCTCTGAACCAATTGAGTGTTCTAATTCAATTTTTGCCGAAACTAGTTTTTCCCGAATTAGCGAAGGTTCACTACGTTGTCCAAAATCCGTCTCAATGACAGTGCTTTATTCTCCTATTTCGTTGCTTACAATTGCGTAGTAATGTCCAAGCGAATGTCCCTCCTGCAGGATCTTGTCTCCATCATCTTTATTACAACCTGTAATCGTATTGCTCTTTGGTGTTCTGACTATACGTAAACTAGGAATTAAAAAAAGAGACTGTTTTAGATGACGAGGAAAATTCGACAGAAACAATATATATATATATATATATATATATATATATATATATGTATATATATATATATATATATATATATATATATATATATATATATATATATATATATATATATATATATATATATATTCGACAGAAGCAACGAAAACAATATACTGGATTGTGTATTCACTATTGCATGAAATTGTCCACAGATATCACAATATAA
This sequence comes from Megalonaias nervosa, assembly GCA_016617855.1. Taxonomy (NCBI): domain Eukaryota; kingdom Metazoa; phylum Mollusca; class Bivalvia; order Unionida; family Unionidae; genus Megalonaias; species Megalonaias nervosa. The sequence goes on along the minus strand of JAECUM010031536.1, from coordinate 8,680 downwards.
CATTTGCACCATTCGTATTGCTCACGTTTATCTTGCCGATAAATGGCATTATATTAAATTTCAAAAATTATATAAATGTTTCATAAATGGAGAAGAAATTGATTCAAACACATTTAAATGTATTAATTATAAAAATATTAAATGATAATTGGCACAATACGTATTTGAAGGATGCTTCTGAGCTTTTCTTACTGTTTTTGTTTGGTTTCAACACGTTGGCAAGTATAGTTACTAGGTCCTTATTTTGTACACAAGACCGGCGAGGGAAGCAGCAGCTAAAATGGCTCCCATTCCGAGAATAATATACAGCATGTGGCGTTTGGTAGGAAAATCTGAGACAAAAGAAAGTTTTACTTACCCACTGAAAATCTAAATTTCATATGATTTATATAACGGTTTTAAGAACTGTATTGCGTTAGCTTGCTGTAGTTAAACAAATGTACCACGAATTAGCACGGTCATTCGAAGGTTGTCTCCCACGCAATGCTTTAGTATTACATGAAGTAGCTTGAGGCATATTTAATCTTCAATATATTATCAACAGTGTAAAATGCATATAGTGTTACTAAAAGTAGTAACAAAAATAGAGGTCGTGGAATAAACGAAAGCAACGTAGACTATACAATAATAAAGAGAAAACAAAACAGTGGAAACTGTAAACAATGCATTTTCTTTAGTTTGCTGTGAATACGAGGCAGTCATGTTATGTTCTAACTCGTAGAGCTTATAGAATCTTCTTCCTGCGTCTGGAGCTTTCCGTCTCAATTCGTGACAGAGAGCGTTAATCTCGAAATACTCAGGTAAGCACTTGAACAGTCTTGCTGCTTCCAGTTGTACTATTTCCAGCTTATTCGAAAATTATGGTTAATAACGTTCCACACACGTCTGAAATCAGTGTTATTACTTAGAGCGGAAACGTCAGTCGATGAAATTGTCAAGCATGTGAAATTTCCGGCGATACCATTATATGAATAAAAGACAAAAGTGACACAATATCAAAGTCTTGCCGAATACTAGTGGCAATTGTTGCTATCTTTGATAACGTATCCTCGTCATATAACATGTTGTTTTCTGACAAAGGTAATTACTAAACCAAAACCTTCTCTTTAATTCATGAAACTGAGTGTCGTAACTTGAGACATTTAGACACTCTACAGATCTATTATACTTAACTATGACCAGTACATATTTTTTCTCTTCAAACACTGCCATAGTCTATCAAACTTTTATCAGCGGTTGAATATCGAGGCATAACACAAGAGCGATATTTATATATGAGATGGCATTACTCAAAATTGTTGTCTGCATGCTTAAATACAATTTTTGTCTAAACGTTTAGGGAGCACGGCAAATAATGTTATTCGTCTATAATTTAAATGATCCCATTGATGACCTTGAGAAGTAGGGATGATATTTTGCAATTTCCACTAAATAGGAAAGGTGTTTGAAATTAATGATTCTCTTAGATTCAACCAGACTGAAAATTTCATGCCATGTTTAGAACATTTTAATTCGAAATGTGACGAAGTTCTGATGTGTTTATGCTATGCAGAGGAGAACCTAGTGTCATAATAATTATCACTTGACGTGATAGATAGTGTATTTGTCTACTAACAAAAACAACACGCTAGTAGTGAGATAAAATGCGCATTGGGATTTAAGTATATGCAGTCTTGTGTAATTTTAATATTTTCAGAATATGGCGAATAGATGCATTCCCTGAATTTAAGTTAGATCTATTTCATCGTGTTATGCATGTCAGTCAGTTGAACAAACACTGGTAAGAAACATCAAGATTTCTATCTTACTCATAAAGGTAATATATGACAAAGAGAGATTTGGGATGGATTAATCTGTGAAGATTAATCGGGCTTTTTAGACATAATATTAAGAAAAATGGCTGTATCAAGCTAAAGAGTGTGATCTGATTGATAGACAAGTGACAATGTCATTTTCGTATTGACGTTGCAGCGACAGCGAAAATAGTCTCCTAATATAAGTTTCATGTAGCTGAAATAATACTTTCGTCTCTCAGGTTATAGGGTGTCAGCCTCTTGATTTTGATCAGACAATGTTTGATCCACTTGCAAAATTATTAAACATTGTAAGGGGGTAGGTGGTGCTTACAGGTTTTCCCCAAAACTACAAGGAAATCATAATCATGAATCTGATTGCATCTGAAATTCATAAGAACGACAAAGTACTATTCAACTGTAAAGTTTGATATTAGATAAGTTAATGGCTTTAATCGAGAATACATTACCTTCTGTGTCCACTTCCGGAGCCTTATCTGAAAAAAGTGAAAACTATACTGACTTTCTCCTTTATTCAAATCTTTTTATTAATTTCCTTGACTCTTTACATTGTTATCCAATATATATCGATTCGAATGGTGTTAGTTTCGCACTGAAAAAAAAAAAAAAAAAAACCTCTCTTTCAAGCGAATTCGTTTTATCTTCAAGGTAAAACTTTGGTTTTTCAATAGTAAAAAGCAAACAGCAGATTCCGATTTGGTAGAAGTAAACGTACGAAGCAAAACTGCAGACAAAGTGAAAGCAATATTTTATAAATAGAGTCTATTTCTTCATTTTAACTTATATATTTATTTATCAGTATTATATATTTTCGTTGTTTTCCCTCCTTATCTTTCTCTGTCTCAAGATCTGTAGCATGTGAATTGTCAGCGTGGTTAAAATCATTATTTTTCTACAAACTAAAAAACACACTAAAATAAATTACACAATTCTTAGCCACGGATATCCCTAACTGTCACATGTAATATTTCTTAGTTTAATATTATGTGAAAATATTCTTGCCACATAAATAAAGAATGTAAGAAAGCATTGTGTGACAACTATTGTTCTACTTTAAAATATCGTTCTTCTATAAACAAAAAAGTATGAGACATATTCGCAAAATACTCGGTGAAGGAAGCAACAACTTTCTCCGACATCTACAATAAAGTAACAAAAACATTAACCCCAAACATGACATAGCAAATGCACTTGCTGATCGTTTTTCTAAAGGTTCATCATCTTCTCATTATTCAGCAAATTTCCGAAGGCTTTACATTTGAAAAGAGAAGATAGATTCAAAATTCATATCAAATAATTCAGAAAGGTTTCATCAACTGTTTACACTTTTGGAACATGTGGATGTTTTAAGCAAGGCCCATTATACAACCACCGGGCCCGACGAAATACATTACCAGTCTTTGAACCACCTTCAGAAACTCTTCAGGATAATTTAAATGATTTTACTCCTGGTAATATACCAACACCTTGGAAGAGGCTACGGTAATACATGTCCCCAGACCAGGTAAGGATAGCACTGATCATATCAACTACTGCCCCATTGCTTTCGAAACCGTGTCTATAAAACGATGGAACGTATGCTCATTGCAAGGAGTGTTTGGTATTTGGAGACAAACAATTTAGTATGTCCTTTCTACAGTGGCTTCTGGTATGGCCGCAGTACCAACGATCATCTGGCTAGATTTGAAACGGTCATTATCGATGCTTTAAAAGAAAAAACATTTAGTAACTGTCTTGGAAAAGGTGTACGGTAAAATATAGAAGTACCGAATAATGAATGTCCTGCACGATCTGGGTAAAATAGGCCATGTACCCACTTCTATATGAAACGTTCCTTCAATTAGGGAATTCACTTCCTCTGATATGTTGGAGGAAGAGAATGATGTGCCCCAGAATAATATTGTATGTACGTTTTCAAGCTTCAGACTTAATAGCATTACCATGTGTTTGGCGCCAAGTTTGGATTGTTCACTATATGTTGACGATTTTCCAATATGTTATCGATCGAAGTACTCACGTACAACTGATCGGCAATTTCAATAACACTATAAACAAGATTTCAAATAGAACCAAAATGTTTCAAATTAGCAAAGTTAAAAACAGTGTACATGCAGTTCTGGCAGCTACGAAGGCGACATGATGACCCTAAACTCATGCCGTAGGCAACACCAATATCGTTTGTTGAAGAAACAAACATATTATGGTATATTTGTTCCACACAAAACTCACCTCAATTTCAAACATTAAGAATGTGAAAACTGAATGCTTTAAATCCCTTGACTTATTCAAAATAGTTGCGTATACAGACTGGGGTGCTGATAGGAAAGCTGTTTTCAACCTATATAGAACCTTTATTAGATCCAAACTGGATGATGTTTGTATTGTTTATGGTTAAGCCAGAAAGTCATATTTAACGATGCTTGACCCAATATACCATCTAGCCACACGGCTTACTAAGGAAGTGTTTAGGACACAGATATAAAAGCATTTTGACTAAAGAGAGTGTGTCACCTCTATTGCTTCAAAGAGAAACATTATCTTTTACTATATGCCATAAAATTAAGATCTAAGCCCTTGAACATTGCTTTTGCGTCTGTTTTCCATCTAAAACAAGCGAAACATTATACCACGATAAACCAAATGTCATTCTTAGCTCTACCACTAGAATATCTTCCAGCCTAGAAAACACAAAAACTGACCGTTCCAAAATCCAAAAGTCGTTTGATTCTGTAACGCCTACCTGCCTTCTTCAACAACTCAAAGTACTTTTTACTCGATATGAAGGAAACAAATCAATTTCAACCGCGAGGCACTTTCTGATTGGTTGTTTCTTTCTTCAACCTACAAACGATCATTACTAGAATGTTCAGCACATGAAGTAATTTTTTCTTACGGTAAATAGTCCTGTATTATAAACTTTGTGAAGGATGTTAACATTTATTTTAAAATAAAGCTTGTGTGTAGCACTATTTCACTTGAGTACTTTAACCAAACATGTTTACTATTAATCACTCTAATTTATTTTTCATTTTCGTATTACCGTTTATAAGCAACATATAGATTCCACGTTCCTGGGGTACCTTCATAAAGTAGTCAAATGCTTTCATCGTTCTGTTTTTAACATTTTGTCACTGTTACTAATAAACGTTATGATACACAAATTATTAGGAGATAGCTGGTTAGCTGTAAAATCCACAATCAACCAATCATATCAAAATCACACCTCACAGAGCAAAACTGCAGAGCATTTTGTAACATGAAAATACTCATAAGAAAAACCACTGAGATGCATGCGAACAAAAGTGGATAATGTTCGTTTAAATATGCATCGACACGGTTTAAATGATTTATTGTTAAAGAATATCTAAGCATTTGTTATGGCCATTACTTATACACGTGGACATCAATACATCCTTGGACACAATTTTACCTGAATTATCTAGAGATCAGTTTTATAAAATAAGATAAAGACTAACATGATTAAAACAACTATTACTATACTTTGCTATTAGGAATATTTGGATACGGTTAGGTACCTCCAGCATAATCTTGAAAACTTATGTTTAAACTTAACTTACAAAAACAATTTGTGTATTACTTTATCGGTACCAAATAATTACCTTCAATGTCGACAAATATAGAATCCAACAGGTACCCTTTGTCATCCCAAGCAAAATAACCGCCCTTGTGTAGCCATGATATTTCTGGAATGGCGAATGAGAATTCCTTTTTCGACACACAACATTGTACCTGAAGCTGTTTCCGTTCTATGATGTCTGTATAAGTACAATCCCTGTCAGCTACATTGTAAATTAGGTCTGTACGGCTAGTAATGGGGTAATTAATTTTAAGTGATGCGATTGTATCTTCGGTAGTTATGAATGACAGTGTAATCGGTTCTCCTAGATGAGCCACTAATATGCGACCTGCAAATAGAACGAAATAAAGTATGGCATGAAAATGTCTCAGAACTTCATTATTCGATTTAAGGTTGCACTCCGGAGCAAAGAATCCCCTTTGTCTGCATGTTGCGCTGAAGATATATATATAAATTAAAGAAATATATTTCTTAAAAAAAAAAAATATATATATAAAACCTTGACATACAAAGTGGTGGTGTTTTATAGCTATTTCATATCAGATCTGCCTAATAAATTAATAGTGTATCAGCCAGTGTGTGTTCTAATAAATTGTTCTGCACTAGTGCGCATTATGATCGAGGCCAATACACGAACTTTTTAGCATCATACATACAATTGAATACAGCTACTCCAAAATATAAACGAGGGTTCGCAAAGCAACGTGTACATAATAGGTTGTGTGTTTATCACGCTGAACCTGAAAATTGTTCTTCACAATTAAAACAAAATTGTGCAGACATTGCATCTTTACGATCTTGTTCCCATAAATGAATGCTGGCCTTGATTTTTAAACCTGAAGTGACCTAGTGTAGGCAATGCCATCTTTTCCATGTAACCAAACTCATTCCCCTAACAATTAAAAAAAGACCGACGGGAGCTTTGGTTTTAGACGTAGAATTATAAATGTTCCGCATTGTTTTATCAAATCATTTTAGATTTGGTTCTGTATGAAACACGGTCTTTGATAATGATATAATATCCAAGACAGTTAAATTCACATATTTGTTCCTTTCAGTTAGATATTGCATGCAGTTTTGTTATTGCAGCTTGGCTTTCTCTAGCGATGTTGATTATAGCAATCTACAGCCATGCCTACATTGTTAGCAAATTAGATGTATGCATATGTATGTGTCAGTGTGCGCTTCTTTTATGATAAGCTCTTAAATATAGCCATTATATTAATGGATCAGTTTCACAATACCTGAAAATAATGCTTTCCAGGTACCTCGCAAATTCTGGTAATTCCAAAACGAGGCCCTCAGTGCTGCGAGATTACAAACAATCAAAATGGCAGAAAGTGAGAAGTATATAGATTATAGCCTAGACGATTTACAGTGTTTAACCGTCAAACAAATAAAAGAAATCTTAAATCTGAACAATGACAGTGCAAGCTGACAACCGGCTTTGCTAGTATCGCGTACATACGCCCTAATTTGCGGGAAATTGGCGCCCTTTTTCCATCACCTATTATTGTATGTGCCAGAGTGATGTTGAGATCCAACATTTCACATTCTTTTACGGTTCTCTGAAAACACTCAATGGATTGGAGATTAAAAGAAATTATCAGAAATGAATTTCCATCAGATTTATGACTGCTTAAGACTATTTAATAGAGAAAGCGAAAACATTGATTAAAGGAACAAATTTTCAAAAACGAAATTGCTTTCGCATTCTCGCTGAAAGGCATGTCATTGAGATTAAGGTTTCAAGGAACACAGATCTTATTTTTGCATCTGAAAAGTAATAGCATCCATGAAAAATAAAATACTAAAACTATAGAATAATGTTATTTTAAATTAAAATAACTAAACTAAAGAATAATATTATTTTAAATAAATAGCAAAGCTATAGAATAATATTATTAAAATTAGAATACCTAAACTATAGATATTGTTTGTTTCTTTTTAAATTAAAATACTAAAAACAATAGAAAAATGTTATTTTAATTAAAATATCAAATATAGTATAATGTTGGTTTAATTAAGATATCAAAATCATAGAATAATGTTATATTAAATTAAAATATAAAACGATAGTGTGATGTTATTTTAAATTAAAATTGTTTAGATAGTTGTCAGACTTAGATCCTGAAAATGGGTTTATGTGGACATTTTCATGGTTTGAATCTAACAGTAGGTAATGCCATCTTTTGTCCGTTAGTCAGAGACTAGTACATATCACAACGGACAAAACTTGGTATTAGACCAATGGGACAAAATAAAATTTTATTTTAAAGTTAAGTTTGACAGAAAGGGTTGGGACGGACTGCTGCCTACTGAATCTGCTAGGATAGTGAAAGTTTTTCCTCTGATTGTTGTTTATTTAAACTACACATTCTTCAACTGCTAAAATGTATATACCTCTAAACATGATTTGACAAATCTTATTAAAACTTAAAAAGAACTTGCTTAAATAGATTTAATGCAAAATAAGATCAAATACATTCTACAACAAATTTTTTGTACAAATCCAAATTCTAATATACATTTTCATTTGATTAGTTGTGTGTCTGCTATTTTTAAAAACATACAATATTTGGGAATAGGTTATTTATTGTTAAAATTATTATTATTATTATTATTATTATTATTATTATTATTATTATTATTAATGCTCATGTTTGTTTATCAACACAATAAGTACATGTACATTATGTCATGATATTAAGCAGACTTTCCAACAAAGATCCCCACTTTCAAGTCAAAATAAAGAATTATAAATAACATTCACCCTACAGTGATAGCCTCGTTTTCATTTTTAACTATCAATATCAAGAACGGCAACTCGTCCGAATCGCGTATTGTGAAAGGCGTCTATTCTGGTAAGAAAAATGAATTGACAGAAATACCCGTCTCGAAGGAATGGTGTATTGATTTTATTTCTCCTTTCTTTATCTGTTTAATCTCCGATCTGTCCTTTATTACTTGATTTGTCCCGTTTGAGTTCAATTTCGTTATAGACTCTCTGCACCGAAAAAGAGACGTTTGTTCTGAAAGTGTCATTAATTGAACACGCACACTACTTTTCCAGTTTATATCATACCAGAAATCATGAAAATTGAAGAGTCAATGATTAGGGTTTTGCGAGAAAAAGGAAAGATATCGAAACGTTTCGATCAAGAAAAATTCCATATACTGGCTTCAGAACAGGTATTTCTCTGCATGATATAAGAACAATCTGGGATTATGCGTGTGTTTTTGTTTCGTTTGGTTTTGGTTTTGTTTT
>JAECUM010031535.1:0-47878 GCA_016617855.1 Megalonaias nervosa | reverse complement strand
GAGAATGCATAAAACATACCCATAGACTATCCACACCAACGAATGCGAATGCATAAAACAGACATATCTACTATCCACACCAACGTACGCGAACGGACACAAACACACCTTATACTATCCACACAGAAAGGAAGAAAAGAAAAAACACACCATACTTACTATCCACACAAACGCTACGCGAACGCATAAAACACCACATAGACTATCCACACAAACGCTAGGCGAACGCATATAACACACACTATACTATTCACACAAACGGAAAGAGAAGAAAAACACACCCATATCTACTATCCACACAAACGTACTGGAACACACACACACACACACACACACACACACACACACACACACACACACACACACACACACACACACACACACACACACAGGAGCTGAGGTGTTAGTTCTAATCCATTCGAAGACGACATGAGCGTGCCTTAATCAATGTTCTCCGCTTCTGTCACAAAACCAAGAGAGTCCTGATTCAGCCCAAAATAAATTCGTTCCTCCCTTGAAATTTTATTGTGCCATTTTGAGAGACGCAAAAACGCACTTCAAGAAAATTGAGAACGATGGCTTACACCTACACCGTGAAATGTAAAGAGTTCAAGTAGTTTGTAAAACTGAGTCAAAGTTTATAATCAAGATGAAACGATGACACTTTTCCAACCAGACACCAAGCAACAATGACGATCCGTGTCACACAATACTTTTCAAAATGTGTTGGTAGAAGTTTGTACTAGCGATCATATCCAATACCATTTGCATTACAGTCTTTAATACAGAGTGAGACTAAGAGACTGAGAGAGAAAAAACGGTGGTAATCTGATAGAATGACAGAACCAACAAGACCAACGAAGAAAGAAATTCGTTTGGTACCTCATGAAGATTATTTTTTACAATCTAGTAGCCCCAAAAGTGACTTGCAGAAAAGTTGAGAACGATGACATACATACACACGGTGAAATTAAATGGTTTACGTCAATGGTTGCTATTTCTTTGTTTATTAAATTTTTGTACATACGATGTGTGTAAGAAAAATTGTTGGTAGCGTGTGCTGCGAAACACACGACATCTCTTAAATTTGGAATATACAGCAAATGTTAAGCAGTCAGTCGACAATAAATATCACACTATCTATGGGTATGATATTGATAAAATGAATGAAAACAATAAACATTTTTCACACAGACTGTATGGTTGTCTTCATTATCTTTGTCCTATAACACCGCAAAAAATAACAGAACCAAAAATGGTGTGCTTCTTTTCTGTTTTTTTCTTTACCATTCTTTCTTTCTGTAATGCTAATTCTGTCTGCCCATCTCTCAAAACACTAGTCTCCAGACTTACTGTCACCCAATGCAGTAACACCCATGTGCGTGTGTGCGTACGTGTGTGTGTGTGTGTGTGTGTGTGTGTGTGTGTGTGTGCGTGTTAGCTTTCGCTTACACACATCGTATGTACAAAAATTTAATAAACAAAGAAATAGCAACCATTGACGTAAACCATTTAATTTCACCGTGTGTATGTATGTCATCGTTCTCAACTTTTCTGCAAGTCACTTTTGGGGCTACTAGATTGTAAAAAATAATCTTCATGAGGTACCAAACGAATTTCTTTCTTCGTTGGTCTTGTTGGTTCTGTCATTCTATCAGATTACCACCGTTTTTTCTCTCTCAGTCTCTTAGTCTCACTCTGTATTAAAGACTGTAATGCAAATGGTATTGGATATGAGACAATCATTTCTTCAAGATCGCTAGTACAAACTTCTACCAACACATTTTGAAAAGTATTGTGTGACACGGATCGTCATTGTCGCTTGGTGTCTGGTTGGAAAAGTGTCATCGTTTCATCTTGATTATAAACTTTGACTCAGTTTTACAAACTACTTGAACTCTTTACATCTCACGGTGTAGGTGTAAGCCATCGTTCTCAATTTTCTTGAAGTGCGTTTTTGCGTCTCTCAAATGGCACAATAAAATTTCAAGGGAGGAACGAATTTATTTTGGGCTGAATCAGGACTCTCTTGGTTTTGTGACAGAAGCGGAGAACATTGATTAAGGCACGCTCATGTCGTCTTCGAATGGATTAGAACTAACACCTCAGCTCCTGTGTGTGTGTGTGTGTGTGTGTGTGTGTGTGTGTGTGTGTGTGTGTGTGTGTGTGTGTGTGTGTGTGTTTGCGTTCGCGTACGTTGGTGTGGATAGTAGATATGGGTGTGTTTTTCTTCTCTTCCCGTTTGTGTGAATAGTATAGTGTGTGTTATATGCGTTCGCCTAGCGTTTGTGTGGATAGTCTATGTGGTGTTTTATGCGTTCGCCTAGCGTTTGTGTGGATAGTAAGTATGGTGTGTTTTTTCTTTTCTTCCTTTCTGTGTGGATAGTATAAGGTGTGTTTGTGTCCGTTCGCGTACGTTGGTGTGGATAGTAGATATGTCTGTTTTATGCATTCGCATTCGTTGGTGTGGATAGTCTATGGGTATGTTTTATGCATTCTCATTCATTGGTGTGAATAGTAAGTATGGTGTGTTTTATGCGTTCCAGTACGTTGGTGTGGATAGTAAGTATGGGTATGTTTTATGCGTTCCCGTACGTTGGTGTGGATAGTAGATATGTCTGTTTTATGCATTCGCATTCGTTGGTGTGGATAGTAGATATGGTGTGTGTTTTGTATGCGTTCGCGTACGTTAGTGTGGATAGTTCATATGGTCTGTGCTTTTCTTCTCTTCCCGTCTGTGTGGATAGTAGGTATGGGTCTGTTTTATGTATTCGCGTACGTTGGTGTGGATAGTATAGTGTGTTGTATGCATTCGCGTACGTTGGTGTGGATAGTAGATATGGTGTGTGTTTTGTATGCGTTCGCGTACGTTGGTGTGGATAGTAGATATAGTGTGTGTTTTGTATGCGTTCGCGTACGTTGGTGTGGATAGTAGATATGGGTGTGGTTTATGCATTCGCGTACGTTGGTGTAGATAGTCTATGGGTATGTTTTATGCATTCTCATTCGTTGGTGTGGATAGTTGATATGGTATGTGTTTTATATGCGTTCGCGTACGTTGGTGTGGATAGTTGATATGGTCTCTGCTTTTCTTCTCTTCCCGTCTGTGTGGATAGTAGGTATGGGTCTGTTTTATGCATTCGCGTACGTTGGTGTGGATAGTAAATATGGTGTTTATGCATTCGCATTTGTTGGTGAGGATGGTATAGTAGTGTGTATGTTTAATGCGTTCGCGTACGTTGGTGTGGATAGTAGATATGGGTGTGTTTTTCTTTTCTTCCCGTCTGTGTGGATAGTAGATATGGGTGTGTTTTATGCATTCTCATTTGTTGGTGTAAATAGTAAGTATGGTGTGTTTTATGCATTCTTGTCCGTTGGTGTGGATAGGAGATATTGGGATTTTTTTCTTTCTCCCTTTCTTTTGTGTGTGTATTGGTCTTTGTCCCTATAAAACTCCCTTTATCCCTATCAAATTCATTTCACCTACCTACAGTATCGCGTATTCAGGTCAGCCAGTTCAGTGACGTCACACAGTATCGAGTATTCAGGTCAGCCAGTTCAGTGACGTCACTGAAGCTAGAAATTTTGAGGCTATAAATATAGACTTGGATTTTCCACAGGTTGTAGCTATAAATACATACAAGGGTTTCTAAACAGAAATTGACCAAAAATTGTAGCTAAAAATAGACCCTACCTGTTCCATTCCTCTTGTCGCTATACAGGCCCAATATTTTTTGTCGCTAGACAGGCCCAATATTTTTTTGTCGCTAGACAGGCCCAATATTTCCCTATGTTAAATTCCCCTTGTCCGTAGGGTACAAAGTAGGGTCCCGTGAGGCTATAAATCTTGAGGCTATAGTGAAAACGACCAAATTTTTAATATGGAAGTCTACGTGAGGCTATAAATCTTGTCCGTCTATAGTCCCACCCATGTTAAAATTTCTATGTTAAATTCCCATTGACGCTATATCGTCCCAGGTTGTGCTTTTGACGCTATACAAAATTCCCATTGTCCGTAGACGTACCTAGGGTGTGCATTTGACGCTATACAAAATTCCCATTGTCCGTAGATCGTCCCAGGGTGTGCTTTTGTCCGTAGAAATCTTGTCCGTAGACAGTCCCAGGGGGCCTTGTAATGCTAATTCCATCCCTAAATCGCCCCACTATGCTACTTGCGACGTGTGGAAATTTTACATAAAGTGGAAACGACATCATTTAAACTCTGACCAGAATGACCGCCATGTATCCTCAACGATGAGTGGAAGTCAAAACCTTCACCACTGATTCTGGACTCCAATACAAAATTGAACATCATATTTTCTAGGTCAGCTACCAAACCGTTTACTCGTTAGTGTCGTCAGCAACTCAGCTCTCAACGGAGATATTGGTCAAAATTGTTTCGTGTTCCACCATTTCAAAGTGTCCAGGACAGAAGTCATCCGAGGTGAACATTTTGTACCAGACCTATTGAACCTAACTTTGCCTAGAAAAAATAACAGATCTTACTTGACTCTTGTTTGAAGCTACATGACAATTAGGAACCAACACTCGCCACGACATTTCGTACGACGATTATTCAGACGGATATACTTTACAGAGATTTGATTTTACTCCAGACCACGGCTGCGACGAAGGACATTTCATCTTGTAAAATCAGATCAACTCCGCATGGAACTTCAGTTTGCACTGACTCTGGTGAATAAAGTGAACATTAATATTTTATGCCAAAGTCGACATTATTCAACAGTCAGAGAAACGTGATCCTAGATAACTAAACAAATGGAACATAAACCAATGGAAACAGGTGAAGAGATTTTTTTTCTGTCCAGAACAGCAACAGTCACAGACACTAAATGGAGCGGAAAAAGAAAAGATACATATGGAACAAGAAGTAACGAACATAGACAAAGAGGATAAGATAATGATTTGCTGTAAGAATCACATGCCAGACCAAAGAGCATTTTTATTGTTCTCAAATCGATCACTATAGTCAAGTACGACACGACAAATGTTAAAAACAAATCAAGAAGAAACTTTGGAAAAGTATCTGGGAGACTCGTGGGCCCTCATCTCAGAAGAGATAATTTTAAAGAGTATTGTGAAGATACAAGTGAGCATTCTCTACTTAGATTGACTGTTTTGGAGACGCAACACAGAAAAAGCAGTATTGCAACAGAGTACTGAGACTTCCCGTTCACCGACTTACGTCCCAGATCTTTGTAAGGAATTAAGTCAAGTATTAAAACAATGAATGTTTAAATGTAGAGACTATATAATAAATTGCAAACTTATAAATATTTGATTACCGGGTTTTGTTTTTCGGTTGAATATGAATGTAATAATGTCGTTCTGGAACAATCGACCAAAAAACTATAAGCACATGAAGTCTGTATATTCACAACTTTCCCTTTGGACATACTTCACAAAAATTAACACCAAGATGCTATAACTGGAGCATTTGAACAGGCCGTTACGTAGACAGACAGAAAAAGTAAAATAAAGCAATAATGCTTTTACAAACGAAACGTGAGTGCATTATAGACCTTGGCAGTGTCGGCTGCATCCGCAGTCAGGTTAATAGTGATACACGTTTTGTTTACTTCCACTGCTGCGCTGCTGCCAGTTGTACGTACTAGTTCCTGAAGGCACTTCCTCAGATCATTCTGAACAATCGCTGGGAAAGTAGGTCACATTAACATAATTCTTTTATTTAAATGAAAATTAGAACAATGTTATTAAAGGTTAACCAAGTGTACAAGTTTCATCTTCAGGCAGATCTCTATAGGCCACAGATACCTTTTTTGTATCTTAAATTAATAAAGGTTTACAGTTAACTCTAGTATAAGATTTTCTCACTAGCAAATCTCCATCTGTAAATATGTGTTGTGCTCACGGAACACAATAAGGGTCTTCCTTGCATCATTCTTTACCATCCCAAGTAAAAATTGGTCACAGCGACATACTCTTATTACACTGGTAACTTGTTAACCTAATTGTACAAGTTTGGTCCTCCTGGCAAATCTTCAGCTATAAGCACGGTATGTACAGCGAACGTATCCAGTGTGCAATTTGCACAGTTGTAAAACACCGCCTGGAAATTATGTTACTTTGACCTGCTTTCTTACACTCGCTATTTAACCCTCTAACGGGGAAATTAGGTCTCATTTACATACTTTTTATTAACTGTTTGCCTCTATGTGTAGTGTGTATCCTCAGTGTTAGACTCACACATACCTGCCCATGGTGCTTTAGCCGAATGGATGCACTCATATCCTCATCGACTGATATCTATTTATCTGTCTATCTGTTTTCATGATTATAATCAAATGGCTCGTCAAGGCGTGTCATGACAACTGTTTAAAGAAGAAATCTGAAAAGCTGTTAGAAGAATTAGTGTCAAAAAATACTGCTACAAAATCTAAAAGTTGAGAAATTTCAATAAAGTTAAACAGTGACAAAATTATGGTTTAGTATGGTTATTGTACAATGTGCTGCGGTTGACATGTCCATTGAGATTAGAGAGAAAGAAAAAAAAAGAAAAAGTAATGGGGTATTTGAAAATGTATGGATGTCACAATACTTAGCACTGTATTTTAGCAAGCAAATGATGAGTTTTACAGACTGAAGAAACAACTTTGTTTATAGCCATTCTAAACATTTAATCTTTGGTATTACTCCATTGGATCGTGTACTTGTTCATTGAATGAGCGTATCATTAAATATGTGATGTATACGCTAACTGAAATTAAAATGATTCATTTAGTAAATGGTTTGCGTCAAAATATCATATCTGTTAATCAATAATAAGTTTACTATTTTCCAGCCAACTATACAATACGCTATATATAAAGTGCTGTTTCCTGAGTTACTTCCCTTGCAAGCTCTTCGCAAAGTAATACATATTTCAACTATCGCGCGTTGGTTGTTCGTCGCTTGCCGCCGGTGAAAGTCAGCGATATATGTTGCAATCAAATCAATCATGAAGCTAGTACGGTATGATTATGGTCTAGAATAATGCCAAATGCACACAGACGTTTGGTCTTGTACTTAAGCAAGATATTTTAGCATGCAATTGAGTTTTACAGATAGTTGATGCTTTGTGTATACATCTACCCCGGAACGATTTGATATTTGTTTTGCTCAATTGGAGCGCTTCCGTGCAGTTTGTTATGCTCTCCTTTATAACACTTAAGTTAACTATTAATGTTTCGTTAGGATATCATTTTCTTGTGAAAGACGATATAGATGCCTCTGTGGAAACTTCTCCGTCTGCACCATAAGAACATAACCCTACATTGTAACGTTGACCCTAATAAGCATGATAGATGTTATGGGGTGGTGATGTTTTATTGCTTGAACATTAAACAAGAGGTTCGTATACATATGCTTATTACAGAGAAAATTAAGAACATCGGTCACTAGATAGAGGGCTGGGGAGGGGTCCAAATCGGTAACAATTCAACACCGTGGAAGACTCTTCCTCACCCCTGGTATATCAAACCTCGTAAGCTTGTTCCGTTTTTGTCTTAATGTAAAACTTGTGCCAGCTGTAATCAAGTTTTTAATTTCACCCTTGAAAGGTAAGTTATGATCAACCTCTATTCCACAATAAATAATGTACATTATACATTTTGGGTGTTCTGAACTTGATTTACCCTAGTCCTACAATGTAAGACCTGTTATTTGTTTTAGTGCAATGTCTTGCTGCCCAGATAATGGCCTTGTATAGCGTTCTGATGTCAGTTGACATCGGAATGAGTAGTCAAAGTTTCAGGAATATCTTGTACACTTGGCAGCTCATATCGACACTTCCACAAATTGATATGTAATTAATATACTTAGACCTACTATGTAAGATGTATCACATTTTGTTTATGTTTTAGTGCTACGTCTTACTACCCAAATAACGGCCTTATATAGCGTGTTCCATTGTTGGTTGGCGTCGAAACGAGTAGTCAGAAGTGTCAGGAATATCTCACACACTTGGCAGTCCATATCGACACTGTTCCACAAATTGATATGTAATTAATATACTTACTGTGCTGTTTTTATCCTGGTGAAATCAAAATCTGACACTAGTTGATGGATGCATTTTCATGTTCCATTGACATACATTTGAATTTGTTGCAATGCGATGGTAGTTGAGGTATGCAGAAGTAGATTCATGTGGGGGATATGTTTCTTGAACAAAACAAATGTTGCTTACAGTTCCAATAGGCATAATATATTCTTATTCGTTTCGTTAAAGAACAATATTTCAACTTAACCCGATTTTGGCATTCCCGGCTTTCATCGCTTTCCAGCCAGCTGAAATACAGGCCAACGAAACTTGAAACCAGTCCATTTCTTTTGTGAGAATTTGAATTTATTAGAGAAAAGATCTCAGGGTAAGTAAAGTCTGACGAAAAAATTTTGACTTGTAGAAAAGCATCGTTATTGGTTGCCAGATGTGTGAGATATTCCTGAAAATTTGACTTTAGTTACACTGGTAGTCGACATCAAAACACGCTACACAGCGCCATTAGTTAGGCAGTAAGACCCATCACCCCCACCCCCGAACAAAAATTTTGGTTGATGTGTCTTACCTTGTAGGACTAATATTTACTGTGCTGTTTTTATCCTGGTGGAATCAAAATCTGACACTAGCAAATGGATGTGTTTTGATGTTCCATTGACATTGAATTTGTTGAAATGCGACAGTAGTGGAGGTATGCCAGAGTAGGTTCATGTGGGGGATATGTGTCTTGAACGAAATGAATCGTTCCAAACAGTTCCAATAGGCATATATTTTTATTCATTTCATTAAAGAATAACACGCCTAGTGGTTAGAGCATCCGCCTTGGATGCGGGAGGTCATGGGTTCAATCCCCGGCTGAGTCATACAAAAGACTTATAAAAATGATACTAACAGCTGCCTTGCTTAGCACTCAGCATTAAGAGGTTAGTGTTATGACTGGTCAGCCTGGTGTCAGGATAATGTGACTGGGTGGACATCATGCTACATGTCTGCAGCATGATGCCCCAGTGCTAGACATCACTATAAACTGCCACACTGCAGACATCGTAGCGATACGACTGAAAAATTGTTAAAGCTACATTAAAAATCCAAATCACACACACACACAAAGAATAATACTTCAACATAACCCGATTTCGGCATTCCCGGCTTCGTTGCTTTCCAACAAACTGAAATGTAGGCCAACTTAACTTGAAAACAGGTCCATTTGCTTGTGTGAGAATTTGAATTTCTTAGGAAAAAGACATCAGAGTAAGTAAAGTCTGACTAATACATTATAACTTTAAGTTTTAGAAAAGTGATGCAATGGACTGCCAAGTGTGAGATATGCCTGAAAATTTTACTTTCGTTACGATGTCAGTTGACATCAAAACATACTACACAGTGCTGTCATTTAGGCAGTAAGACCTCGTTGCCCAAAACATAAATATCAAGGACGAGGTCTTACATTGTAGGACTAGATTTACCCTAACGGAAAGGCAAGTTCAGAACAGTCTGTATTCCACAGCAAATATTGTACCGTGTATTACATTTACATTTTAATATGTTAGCGTATAAAGTTTGGTGTTCTGAACTAGCATTTCTGTCAGGGGTGAAATAAAAGACAATCGAAACGTTAACCAGAACTTTTTTCACAGGTGCATCTCGTTCTTCAGAACTGGCCAACAAGTGTTGAATTTTATCTAATATGTAGTGAACTGAATGAGGTCTTTTGAGATGTTTTGAAAATTTAACTTTTCTGATTATGGCTGGTACGAAGTTTTACATTGAGACAAAAATAGGACAAGCTAGTAGGTTTGGAAATACAGAGGGGTGAGGACATGTGTTATATTGTTACAGGTTTGGACACATGCCCAGCTGTCTATCCGTTGACTGATATTCTTAATTTCTTCTGTAATGAACCCATGGATTAGTGTAGCATGTTCCAGGGTCTGTTGACTTGGGAACTTGAGGTCAAATTTTCAAGAATATTGCCGATAGCTGGGAGCATATATTGACACTGCACAGCTTAGAGTCTAACTGCTTTAGTTATACAAAAGGGGCTTGTATTGTTGCTTGCAATTTTATATTAACTATATAATAATACTATGGTGGGCACTTCTCATTTTCCTACGAGATATTTCAAAATTTACAGTGATGCTTAAGGTTTCACTTTTTGTAGTGTAATCAGTGTGGCACCAATGTATATCTCGGATATTGTACTTGTTTGGTCTTTATTGTATTTGACTTGCAACTCCATCTTTAAAACATGCCAGTCTGTTTTCCAAAATTACAGCTGGAGATGGCCATGATAATGCCCGCTTACAGGTGCAATGTGCTTATTGGAATGCTACACAATGTTCGACCAGAAATGAGGGTATCATCTAGTACGTCAATTCATGACTGCTTTAGAGTTGCTAGGTGTACATGATGTTGAGAAAATGGCCGATTTTTGTGCAGAAAAAATGTTATTTCAACAAGCAGTGTATTTATATCGAAATAAAGAGGGGATATTTGCTTGAAATTAGTAAATAACAGGTACATTTAATTGAGCAGGTGAAAACTCGGTCTTTTCACAAGAGGAACATTTTTATTTTGTTTGAATGTAATGGCTAGCAAGATGTATAACAGTGTGACTTCTCCTTTTGGACAGAACAGGGAGAAGTGAGAGCTCAACAGGGAGAAGTGGACGCGAAGCAAGAAATGCAATATATTTACAGTAGAACCTGTCATGTATGACCACAATCGTAACACACGGATCGATTTTATTATATAAACGCTCTGCGATAAGCGACCACCTGCTGAACGCGACCAGCGACCGCGATTTCTTGGCAAAATATGCATTTCGACACTGCTATGAACGACCGCATCACAAAAAAACAAGGGTAAACTCCACCAACCTTTATTTAATCCCTGTAAGAACGACCACTAATACCGATCTAAATATATAAAAAAAATAAAAATAAAAAATAGGCTGGCTACCGATCTCTGAATTTTGTTTAGCTAGGCTTATAGTGATTTACAGTTTATGTTGTAAACCAGACTATATGTAGATTATTTCCTAGCCTGGTCCCCTGCTTTGTATGCTCCCTGTGTTGTTCCCCATTATTCGTATAGGGGTGAGGAACGCAGAAAGCATACAGAGCAGGGAAGCAGACTAATTATTCCCGCACTTAACTTGCTTCCCGGCCTTTGTAGGACCTGGCATCCCTATGACAACTGTATCGCGAGAACAGACAGAAACCAGTGACCTTTATGTAATCAATTATTACAACTACCGCTTGATTAGTATAGATTGTTCTGATCAAAAACAAAAATAAAAGGAATATTGAAAAAAGGATTGTTGCTACCGGTGATAGATGCTACAGTCCATAAGCCAGGCAAATGTACGTCATGAAACGCCGTTGAAGTGCCAAAGTTGACAAAGTGGCTGCGTATATTGTTTGTCTCGAGTTAATCGGTACTGCCAGAGGTGAATAAGGTCATTGTCTATTAAACCAGCAAGAGAGGATCATTTGCGGGATTCGATTGATAGCGCTCAAGACTTGTGACGTTTGTTTCCCCACCCCCACCCCATGTTAAGTGATGACATCCCAATCACAAAGCTGTCGTCTATTCAAGTTGCTGTGACCGGGTCACACACTTTGCTTACAGAGTTAATCCCTGTATGTCATCATTTAATGAAGCCGTTGACTTTTGTCACAGAGTAAATGGTCCTGTTTCTGGATGAGATAATTGTTTTTTTTTTGTTGTATTTTTTTTTATTAATTGTTAGATACGCAATGCACATGTATAGATTTTTCATATTTTCCCACAGCCACCGTCTTTATGTTCGATATTACAACTGAGCACTACTAATTTTAACACCTAGAATTTTAATAACAATGGACGAACCTCCAACTAAAATGAGATAAATTTTAATGCTGGAAAAAATAATTGTTGTAACTGAAAGAAGTGAAAAAGTGCAGACCACTCGCAAAAAAAGCAGTTTAAACGTTGGTAAAACGAATTTAGGTTGTTATAAAGGAAAACGAGTAATTCAGAAACAATTTCATATGCTAAAATATGTGATCTTCAAATGCAAATGTGATTTCATGTTTAATGATAGAAGTATATCTTTATTACATGTACAGTATAATTCTGTTTTTAGATGAATGCATACAATATTTTAGCAACAACTACTAATAAAGAATAGAATATATGTACAGTGATTGTGGTTATTTTTCTTGAAATTGTTCTGAAACTGGACCTTGGAAACGTATTTTTGTACAAAACTGCTATGAAAGACCACCTGTCTTGAGAGACCGCGTTTTGTTGGCAGAAGAGGCGGTCTCTCATAACAGGTTTTACTATATATATATATATATATATATACACACACATAATGTGTGTTCTCTTATTTGAATTATGCCCTCTATTTCCCAGTATTCATATTTGCATTTAACATTGGATTTAAGCAATACTTTATTTTCTGAGTTATTTGGCCATATGACTCTAAAAGAGAATAAAAACTGCATTGTAACAAAATTAAACTGAGTAACTAGATTACATTATTGTAATTGCAAGTGGTAAAAACGCTTAATCAATTACCCTTAATCAATTTTTTTTATATTTTTGTATTTATTTTTTATATGCTTTTAAAAGTTCACAAATAATGGCACTTTCAAAGATTTCTAGACCTGTTTGACACAACCCCTGTACCATGTACATGAGGGCAAATGCACAAGTGTCCTCATTTCTTTGTTGTTAATAAAAATTACCATTACTATTCATACATAACACACTGGGGCCCCGAGTGGTCTAAAGCGCTCACCGTTACGGATCACTGCCATCTCACCTGTCTGCATGGGTTCAAGTCTCGGGCTCGGCCAATGTGGTTATGTGAGAAAGCTTGCCAGTAGCTTCTCGTGGGTCGGTGGTTCTTTCTGGGTTCTTCCTCCACCATTAATACTGGCTGCCATGTATAGCCTATCTTGTGCTGAAAAATGGCATTAAACCCTATAACAACAACAATACATAACACACTAAAATGTATAAAATTACAGAGATGGCTCATGTATAGTCGGTATATGAACTAAACCCTTCTTTCCAACCGAATCAACACAGACATGAGTGCATTTATTTTTAGAAGGAGGGGTTCTCATAATGTAATTACTCACTTTATATAGCTTCATTACAACAGTCCATGATAGGAATGCAGATTTATGGTTTATTTATTTGTCTACATACTTGTATTAATTTTAGGCATTGATTAAATATTACCTGCTTTGCAGCATTTTTCCGTATTTTCACAAATACGAGTCAAGTCAGAAAACAACTTTGACCTTATGCTTCTTGCGAATTCCACAGCATAGCATTGTCTCATATGTTTCTGACCTATATACACCTCTCCCTCAATAACTCGTGCACAATGGGGTCCACAAACATAGACCGCACTATAAGTGAGGGCGCGAGTTACCAAGGGACCTCCAAAAGTTGAAAAAATTCGCTTAGATATCGAGAAAACAGCGGAGTGGGGGTGGTAGGGAACTGGGCCGTTTAATGACTGAATGTTCATTTTACAATCACGTCGATAATAATTTTCAATAACGCACTTTTCTAATACAGTTGTGCGTTATTCTGTTTAAATAACATTTATTTTCAAAATGTCGAACATGTGAAAGACTCCACTGGTTTCAACAACCATCATGTGTACGCAAAAACATCTGTGTATTACGTCACTGCTTTTTGTTTTCTTGATGAGTCTGGTTCCCGGAGTGGTATTTAATTGTATCCTGCCAAATCAGGAGTCAAAAGAGCAGTGAACTAGACTAACTGTCGATATACCACCAAACAAGATTCCTTTTCTTCAAAAACAAGCGAAATTTATTTCGTGAGACAATCGTCTACGTCGAATCTCAATTTTTGTATTGTTCAGTTAGTACAGTATTGATGTCATGATTTCATTGGAAGTAATAATGAAACTTCTTATCATTCTTGAGGATATCTCTAAGTGCCAGTTCAAGAATTCTCTGAAACTCGCTTGCCCACAATGGTCCCTATCTGTGAAACCAAGCTCTTTATTTTACGAAGTATTCATTTCGCTTGGTTATCTTTGATCACAGTTACCAATGAGTCTATTAATTTAATGTAGTTTATGTTTCATACACAATAACATTTATAACAGTGATTGATCAAATGATGTGAGTTCACCCGACATACGACCGGGGCCGCTAGATTTTAATTTTGTAGGATTTTCGTGCCTTTTAACTTCTCTTTTATTCCAGCTCCTTTATTTGATTCAAAAGACATAATTAACGTGATAATACAGTGGAGGCCAGCTTTTAATTCAGTGCAGCAAAACAACAAATACTTCGCAAGTCAGTTATCAAAACACAGTCGGCACCTAATTAGGTTCTCAGAGAAACGCTTGCGGACATAGCTGTATGATAGATTGACACATTTTACATTTAATTACAAGAGGACACATTGCATTTATGATGATTACACTTAAAAGGAACTAAAGACAGAACTAGAACATAAATTTCAATTGATAAAAAAATTATTTGCATGTAATTTGTATTTATTTATTAAAGTACTGCCTCCACTTGGCGTATGTGACATTTTCATTGATCGAAATTTCCTTACATATCGTTAATTGCATTGTACCACCATTTGGAAAGAAAATGTAAAAAATTGTATGACTTATTTTTAGATTTGATATTTCATAATGTTGATTAAAATTTCAGGTCCTATCTACCGTTTTCGACCATAAATTGAGCGATATATCAAAGCGTCCGTTACTAATTTTGATCGTGATTTTCTTCAAGTTCAACAAATAGGGATCAATTTTTGGGTATTTTCTGGTTTTAAAAAATGGGATCCACGCCTGACCCCGAGTTATAAGCGGGTTCGCGAGTTATCAGGGCACGAGTTATCGAGGGAGTGGTGTAATTGCATTTTAAAGTTAAATCTTAAATAACATAATACCAACGCTTTGCTTTCTGTGAATTGTATATTTTTCTGTATATATTTGCTCGAAACTGACAATCTAATAAACTGGTACTTCCCAGACATGGCGATGTCCGCCATTTTTTCCCGGTCACTGGTACATTTACAGTTTCAAACTAATTTTATGACAAAATAGTGTACAAGAGACAGTTAAAATGTCCAGATCACCGATTTTATTCTTAAAATACAAATTGCTATATACATACTATTGTTAAAGTTTCAAAACACAAGTTTGTATGTTTTTATCATCGAAGGATAACATGCGTAAATTGGGTAGTGATATGGGCCTAGATGCCAACTCGGGAAATGGTTAATGGTCAATCAGCTATCAAAACACATGCCTGTGAATGTGCAAGAGTTTGTTTGTCAGTGTAATTGATATCAAAACTAGGCCTAGCTACTGATGGCTTGAAGAATACCTTTCGCTACAACACAAAGCTAGAATAAACCTGCCATAGGCAAGGGGGCATCTCAAAAGGTGTGATTAGTCTATGTACCTCTAAAACAAAATTACAGGGTGAAGTCGTTTTCGCTTTCCTAACGTCAGAAGGCGAAGTTTACATTTTTTAGGCGACTTAGTCGCCCACTTCACCTGGTAGCGTGACCCCTGACCTAAGTGCAACATTAATGACCTGTTGGCTCAGCCCAGTTCATAGATTTTGCCTAGGTGTGATAAATATTGGAACTTTAATTTGGATTTTAAACTGCCATTGGTAGCATGAACTTTTTGTTGCAAACAGGAAACTTTCAAGGCACAATAAATATATTCCAATGACTGAAAAATGTAACAATGCTTTTATTTAAGTTTGTTGCCGACTTTCTTTGATTAAAGGTCTTTGACTTGCTTTGGTGAAGGTTCATGTGTTATTGAAGGCACTGCTAAAGGTGCTCTTTGAAGGCCCAAACAAATGCCTGTTTATTATTGCAGCAGCAACATCAAATAATTTTGAAACATTGACTGAAAGAGATTTGTTTCATTTGCTTATGATATATACAGAACGATTGATGCTTCAAAGTTAATCAGTTTTCTTTGAAGTTTCTGCAAAACTATTTTTTCTGGTACATTTTTCAAAAAGGAAAAAGAAATTGCCATCGTCTGGTACATTGTAGTTATTCCCATTCCCGATTTCAGAGGTGGCTGATTGTATCTAGTCAGGTAACATGACTATTTGGGCTATATTACAGCACATAGTACTAAGGCCAGACATCAGCATAAGCGGATTATGACATAACAGTGCCATGTTAGGGTGGTTTGTCAATATGAACAGAGGATTTGTTTATGTAACAATAGATTCCAGTGCAATTTATATCCATGGTGCCTTTGAATTTCTCAACTCCAAACCCAAGACTGGATATACAGTTTTTAACAGCCAAAAATGTTGTCGCCTAAAATTTTGCCAGATGGTATATTTTGTTCACTAAGGTGAAAAACAAATTGCAATTTGCGACATTGGCAAAGCCCAGTACACTCCCTGCTTCTAATAAAAATTGGCAGAGGTAAGAAAAGGGGTAGACCAACCAAATGATGACTTTGGCAGAAACACTAAAGCATATATTTTGATTCTATTTTTGGTTTGTTTTGTTTTATTGCTGTTGTCATATTAAAAATGCTTTTAATGGAATATTTAAAGGCAGATGATAATACGTTTTAGTTCAATCTGCCAATGCTAAGAAAAGCTGGCTAAGACATGAAACTCGGTAATACATCTCATGTCCAACTTGGGCACTTTATCCTCGGGATGAATTTGGCTTAGAAAAGTATTGGAGACCAGTCAGCAATCTTAAAAAACTAAGCCATCAGAAAACTGAAGTTCGAATTTTTTGGCAGCCTTAGTGTGGTTGCTTTGTCATTGCCACATTCTAATGCCGCCCATCCTTACCTGTACAAACTACTGGTAGTTGTCAACCCTAGCAGAATCTCGGCATGAAAAGTTCCAGGGTGAAAGTTGTTATCTACTATATCTGCAGCAATGCAGTATTTATTACAGGTGGTCTCTCATAGCAGGCTTGTACAAAAAGACCAGTTTCCAAGGTCCAGTTTCAGAACAATTTCAAGAAAAATAACCACAATCACTGTACATATATTCTGTTCTTTATTAATATTTCTTGCTAAAATGCATTCATCTAAAAACAAAATTATATAGCAATAAAGATATACTTCTGTCATTAAACATGAAATCACATTTACATTTGAAGATCACATATTTTACCATATGAAATCGTTTCTGAATTACTTCTTTTTCTTTATAACAACCTAAATTTGTTTTACCGACATTTAAACCGCTCTTTTGCCAGTGGTCTGCTCTTTTTCACTTTTTTCAGTTACAATAATTATTTTCTCCAGCCTTAAAATTTGTCTCATTTTAGTTGGAGGTTCGTCCATTGTCATTAAGGTTCTAGGTGTTAAAATTATTAGTGCTCAGTTGTAATATCGAACGTAAAGATGGTTTTGACTGGGCTGTGGGAAAATATGACAAATCTATACACGTGCATTGCATATCTAACAATTAATGAAATATAAAGAAACAATTATCTCATCCAGAAACAGAACCATTTCCTTAGGGACAAAAGTTAACAGCTTCATTCAAAGATGACATACTATGATTAACTCTATAAGCTAAGTCTGTAACCCGGTCGCACCAACTTGAATAGACGACAGCTTTGTGATTGGGCTGTAATCACTTAACATTGGGGGGAAAAACAACAAACATCACAAGTCTTGAACACTATCAATTGAATCCACAAACAATTCTCTCTTGCTGGTTTAATAGACAATGACCTTATTCACCCTGGCAATACGGATTAACTCTAAAGACAAACAATATAAACGACTACGTCAACTTTGGCACCATAACGGCAATTCATGACCTGTACATTGGCCTGGTTTACGGACTTTAGCACCCATCACCGGTAGCAACAATCCTTTTTTTTTTTTTATATTCTTTTTATGCTTGTTTTTGATCAGAACAATCGTTACCAATCAAGCGGTCGTTGTAATAATTGATTTCATATAGGTCAGTGGTGTTCGTCTGTTCTCGCGATATGGTCGTTCACGTGGATGTCGGGTTCTGCAATTAAGGCAGGGAAGCAGGCTAAGTGCAGGGAATAATTAATCTGGTTCCCTGCTTTGAATGCTCCCTGCGTTGCTCACCCCTGTACGAATAACGGAGAACAACGCAGCGAGCATACCAAGCAGTGAACCAGACTACGAAATAATCTACATATACTTTAGTCTGGTTTACGATAGAAACTATAAAACACTATAAGCATTTTATAAAACTTTTGTTGTTTTTATTTAGAATGGTATGAGCGGTCATTCTTACAGGGATTAAATAAAGGTCGGTGGAGTTTATCCTCGTTTTTGCGATGCGGTCGTTCATAGCAGTGTCGAAATGCATATTTTGCCAAGACATCGCAGTCGCTGGTCACGTTCAGCAGGTGGTCGCTCATAACAGCGTTTATATAATAAAATCGATATGTGCATTACGATTGTGGTCGGAAATGACAGGTGGTCGCTCATAGCAGAGGTTGCTCATGATGGTTATTAGTGTATTCCCTGTCACTATTGGAGTGGATAGACAATTGCTTGCCCAACTGTCATCAATTTATAAATTCACATTCTAGGTCTGCCACATATTTAATTGCAAGTTAAAGTTCACCAAACCATGAGTTCAAATGGTTCTGTATCTCTCATGCATCAACATTTTAAATTTCAACTTCTCAACAACCACTCAACCAAACTTAACAGGACGCATCCTGGCATGAAGGCCTTTATGGTAGAATTACATCAAGTTTCAATCAGATATTGCTGCCATTACTAAAGGTGAGGGAAAAATCTTTAAGTGGCTTCGCTAAAACTGGTTGACAGAACTTGATCATATTTTTAACTGCATCCTAACATAAAGATCATTTGGATTTGTACAAATGACGTCAATCTGACATCAGATATGGTTGGTGTAATGGAGAAACCTTCAAATAACTTACTAAAAACCTTGCAACAACAGAATTGGACCAAATTTGGCAGAAGGGATTCTAGTATATGTTTCAAGGGTTTTGTTTACAACTTGTGCCAATTTGCCATCAAGTACGGAAAAGATAGGAAAAAATAAACTTATCAAAACCACTCTTCATTCAAACACTGCTCAACAGCATTTGACCAAATTTGACAGAAATTGTCGTAGCTGAAAGGCTTTTCAAATTATACCAATGATCTGACAATAGCATAAAAAAAAACTTTAGATATTGAACGTGTAATGTGGATGTACCATTAAAAACCTTGCAACAGTTGTGTTCATATAGCATATATATTCATCATGACTGGATGAAATTTCTACAGAAATCATCTTACAGACCCAGATGTGTTGACCAACTGCTCTTGTATTTGCCGATTAGCTGTCGGAATGGTTCTTGGTCCGAGTCCAATCTTGGGTCACATTTTTCAGTTATAAATACCATTCCTCAGGTTTGTATAATCACAGGAATTTATCATGCTAAGGTTTTGAACATAAATATGTATTATATATACCAAAACAAAATCTTGATTTTATCTTTCTTTGCAGGTTTTTAATGAAGTTGAGTCATGAGACGGTGACGATAGAGTTAAAAAATGGAACACAGGTCCATGGCACAATAACAGGTTTGTTCAACAGTATTGAGGTATCTGATTTAATCAAACCATCTTGTTATGCCCCTGGAATTAACTTGCATCCTGTAGCTCCATCTTCATAGTATAAATACAGGCATGTTATTCCAAAAAACTTAATCACACTTGGTTCTGAAATTTGTACTATGGCAGAAGCTGTCCACTATTTTGTGTTAGCTGCAAGATTATTTCTAGAGCAAGTTTTTATGCCATTGGCACAAAAAATTAGTCACTGGCACCATTGGAAAAGCCTGCTGCACCAGGGTGATGCGTACAAACTGCAAGTGACACTCCCATTACTGGAAGGCACCACCACTTTTTTCTCAACAGTAAAGTTAGTGAGGGAGTAAAAGCATCATTGAGATGCTTGGTAAATTACTATGGTTCGGTTCTTTTATTTGGCATAGGGTTTGATTCATAAAGACAGAATTTCCACGTTTTCCTCACTGGTTATCCTGGTTATGTTTAAAGAGACCTTGTATGACTTTTCCCTTTATTTCGTTGTGTGATTGATGGGTGTAATTTGGTTTAGAGAGTATACATTGTGGCCTTACTTCAGATGTGTGCCTGTTAAAAGACTGCTAGCTCCACTTGATCATTGTCACTTCCTGGGCTTCAAAGGTAAATTGGAGAAGAAAAAACTATCATTTTTTAATTCATTTATTGTACTCTCAGAAGCTGGTATTGTTTAACCTAGCAAAAGCCATTGTCTCTATTTCAGTAACTGCTGAAGTTAGTGTGCTTGGAACCTTGGAACTAGTTGAGACTCATTTTTCAAGCTCGTGGAAGCAACTATTTTAGTAGCTGTCTGCTTTTGATAGGGCAAAAGAATATGTGTTTCCTATTGCATTAGTATCAAATTAGGGTAGGTAGGGTTTTATTTAAACATATACATAGCTGCCAACCCTCACGATTTTGGTGTGAATTTCACGACTTTCTGCAGCGATTCACTGATTCAAGCCGCATGCAAAAAAATCACAAATTCCCCAATTCTCAGTTATTTTTAATTTTCCCGTTAAGTGCTAGTCATGATATCGGCCATTGCCGAAACGGTCTTGTACTGCTAGTCGTGATATTAGTAGAACTGTAGCAGATTGGTACAGTTGGCCCAGTAGCAAGCATTTTAGCGTATTTTAATCTGTATGTATAATAGTAGTTTTATAAATGCTTTTGAAAGAAACCGGGGCCTAACCAGAATTTTTCTCCATTCATGCACCATCAACACTGACTTGAATTACCATTCGGCATCGCATTTTTAAAAGGTCTTCACCACAAAGGAAAAAGAAGTGTATTGCACAGAAAGTTTAGTTTGGAATATACCAAACATTTGCCTTGCATTCAGCCATCAAACTCCTATATATACATCATGCTTTTTGCACACAGTGTGCCACAAATTTTAGCATTGGGCATGGTGGCAGAGATGAAGTGAGGGAGCATATTGGTAGCAAAAAACACATAGAGATTGGGAAACTACATGAAGACAGCTTTTTTGAGTGTTGGAATTTTTTAGATTGAAAGATTGGCATATATTGTAATTTGCTTGAGTTCACAGTTTTCCACGCATGCACAGACACCACTAATCGTTCACCGTTCGACATTTCATCTTCTGGATCAATACCATTTCATAATTAAGCTACACTGCAGTTAAAATGTTTTCACCTCCAAGGAAAAAGATTTGTATTCCACAAAAGGTGAAGTATAGATTGGAGTACACCAAAATTTGGCCTAGCGTTGAGCCATCAGACATCAATGTACATTATGCTTTTCGCACAGTGGTGTGCGGTGAATTTTACAATTGGGAATGTGCACAAGGGCTGGTATTGTTGCTTACAATTTACCTGTCATACATGTACCATGTAGTAATATTATTATATAGTACATGTATGACAGATAAATTGTAAGCAACGATACGAGCCCCAGTGGCCATGTGGCAGAACGATGTGAAACAGCACACTACTATAGCACCCACCCCACCCCATCCCCGCAGATTTCAGTTTTAGAGTACTTTAAGCCACCTACTCAAGTCCTGCATGCTACCAATGCTGAATAATTGTTTGTGATCTTTTTTGTTGAACATAACCTGTCTTTCTCAGTTGGAGAACAGCAACAGTGACAGTGAAAGATTATTTCCTATTGTGAGGAAAACTAAGACAAACTTTAAGTACCTTCTTAGGTGCTGAAAATTTGCAACAATTTTAGCCACCAAGATTAACCAGCAGGCAAGACACTGAACTGTTGTGAAAACAAATTTACCATGGCCAAATTGAGGAAGTTCAAAACTGCCACAGCATCATATCATGACAAATAGCTTGAAGTTTGTGTATATCAGTAAATATGGCTGCAAATATAGTACTGCATGTAATCCGTGTAAATAGTATGTTTTAGTTTTATTTTGGGATTTTCATATAATGCATTACTGACCATCAAAGTGGATGGAAATCATGTCATGATATAATTTTTCACTAATTGTGTTCAAAATTCACTAATTTTTATCCCGCTTTTCACTAATTGTGAGTCTGGAGGGTTGGCAGCTCTGCATATATGTATATATAAAATGTACTAAGCACTTAAAGTACTGGGCAAAACCATCTCAATTAGATGCACAAATCAATTTCAGGAAGAAAACAAATTTACCCAGGAGGAAAGTGCTCAGGTTAGCAGCAAAAATAGGGGCAGTCAGCCGACCACAAACATAATTTTTTTTTTGCATAGTGCAGTTTCCATACATACCACATGTTAAGTCACGGTACATGAAAATAACACAGAGTTATGTCAGCATTCTTTCCATTGTGCATGTTGCCAGTGCAAGCAGCTTCCAAAGCACATAACTGTTGAGTGGGACCTATTCTGTTGAAATGTGTCAGTTTGACTGTAGCAAGTTGCCTAGTTAAAACAGTTGGTTTCTGACATATTGAATCTAGCTCATTCACTTTACACACCAAGTAACAATAATTTGTGCATAAGATCAGTAATACAAATGGAGAGCAGGCAAGCTTGCATGGCATCAAATCAACACAATAATAGCAAAAAGTATGAAAATATGATAATTGTAGTCAAATCCGGAAAGTGGCTTGTTCCATCCTTGAGCTAGGTCTGGGTTTTGTATTAGGTTTAGTGAAGTTGGTCAGAGAACCAGTCTAACTTTTATGGTAGTACCTCGTATGCTTTAATCTGCCTTTAGTTTCATACAAGCCACCAGCATGATCAAGCATTTTCTAGAAATGATGTCCTGCAAAGAAAAACGCACTTTAAAGTGTTGACATAGAAGTGTATATAAAGGAATATTCAGATTCTTAGCAGGAAAAGCAAAACTACTGTTGTTTGGACAGCGTTTGTTGATTTCATTATGTCTTGTGGTTGGAAAGATGAAATACTATTGCTACTTAAAACTGAAGACAAAAAACCCCAACAAAACCCAAAGATTGCATCAAGTTGTGAGATTTCACAAGAAACCTTTGAGCTTCATAGGGTTTGAAAATGTAGTTTCTGCAACTGTACTGGAGGTAATTAAGATACAAGTATATTTTATGCATGTATATAGTTTATCATAATTGTTGGCCTTCACTGCATTAGTCTCAGAGTTGCACCTTTGTAATGCTTGTTTCCACTTCAGTAATGTAGTACTTGAAATTTTGCTACACCTTACCAAAAATTGGTCAAACTTAGGAAAAATTGGCACTGAATTACTGAGACTGTCTTGCCAAGATTGAAAAATCCGTAAAATGAGTTTATGGTCTAGTTTTGTGAGAATGGTATTATGTCAAAAAAGATCAGGCTTCCCAGTAAAATGATCGCATATGACTGGTTGGTGAAAGAGATTGTTCCTAATTAATTGAAGTACTGAGATCAGATGAAAAGATGAATTTTTAAGTACTGTAAGAATTATTATTCAGATACTAGGTGTAAATGTGAAAAATATATTTCATCATGCAAAACCTGTCTTTAAAGTATTAAAGAACAAACTGCATTGTTCTGTTTTCAATGAGATCATTAGTTTGGATTATACAAATTTAACCTTCGTTCTTACTCTGAGTGTAGAATATTGTATTCCGCTATTAGTGGAATCAACATGTTAAATGTCATTTTTGGGCAAGAGAGATGGTGGCCAGGGATTATGTCAGCTTGAGAGGTTTATTAAGAAGCCATTGACTTCATGGCGTTTGGAACTGCAGTTTCTGAAACTGAACTGTTGGCCATTAAGGTCCAAGTGTGCTTGCAGGATCTTTTTGGTTGAATATAATGTTACCTACACTGTATCAGGTTACACTTTTGATATTTTCAGATGCCTTTTATCCAATTCAACAATAGCAGTACATATGTTGTTACACCTTACCAAGATGTTAGGGTTGGCAGGTCTTTATTGGTCATTTTAAAATATATGTATGATCGTCTGGAAGTTAAGTACCTGACTGAATTGGTTACTTGGCACGTCTCCACAGTATTATGGCAGACTTGCCAACCCTTATGATTTTGCCGTAAGTCTTACGAAAATTACCCTTGAAATACGGACTTGCAGCATAAAAGCAAAATCTACAAAAAAAAAAGGATCATTGCTGAAAAATCAAAATAATTTGTTCATCCATGTTTGATTTTGGATCCAGGTTTCATCTTAGGATTAGTGAAAATAGTCCGGGAATCAGACTGACTTTACGGCAGCACCTCAGACACATTTTAAACTGCACCTATTTGTTCATGCGAAGCATCTGCATGATCAAACTGTTGATTATTTAATTTTTTTAAAATGGGGTCCAGAAAGCGATGCATGTTTAAGACGAAAGGGAAAATGAGCCTCTTGAAAAGTGTTAATAATCAACACAAAAGAATAAAAAGGAATATTCAGCTTGTTGTGAATACAAGCTGGAAGGGACACTATTATGTTTGTTGGACATCACAAGCCAATTTGAGCACGACTCAAGGCAGGAGATATGATTGCTGTCATGTGAAATGGAAAAAGAATTTCCAAGAATTACGTCAAGCTGAGAGATGGGAAACAAGCCATTGAACTGCATAGGGTTTAGAACTAAAGTTTGTGCAACTGTACTAGTGGTAAATAAAGTCTATGCTTACTTTACAAACTTTTCAGTTGAACACGGCTGCATGTTTCGAATACCGAACTTTTAATTACTTTTTCCAGCTTTACAATAGCTGTTTATGATATTTTGTTACACCTTACTGAAAACTGGTCAAACTTAAGGAAAAAATCAACTGCCTTACTGAGACAGACACTTCATGGTTGGCAGGTCTGTTATGGATGCATGTCGGAAATAAGTTTACTTTCATGGTTAGTCAAATGGTTAAAAATCATTGGCTGACAATAGTTACAATTTGGACATTTGAAATCCTTGAAAATTGAATATGCTAACACCATAAGTAACTTGGTCCTTTAACAATTTTCACTTGGTCCTCAAACCTTCCAGATTTGCAGAGCTGTTTACTGCTGGATTTCACTAGTTTCTATTGAATAATTAAAATGAAATGGGCTATTGTTTGAGGTATTGATTTTAACCCTTAACCTCATGTAAGCACCTTTGGATGCCTCTACCTCATTCTCATGGAAGCACCTTTGGATGCCTCAACCTGATTTGCATGGAAGCGAGTTTTGACAGGTCTACACTATTCTAATGGAAGCGCTTTTGGACTCCCGCTGTAAACATCAGCCATTTTGGGCTGGTTGTCATAGCACCACCTTCAGGGAAAACCCCCTGTTTAGATACTGCATTCATTGCTGTGAATAATCATTACATCAAATCGCATGGTCACTGTTTAAGCTCTAGTCATAATCTGCTGTTTAAAGTAACTGGGTCGGATTTTCACTCCCCATAATATAGGCTGCGGATTTCATTCAGTACTTTCTGGAGTTTGCATGATTACAATCACATCTATTAAACAGGGTTCAACAATAACACAGCTCTGCTGGCCCAAGGCCACCAGATTTTCTGAAGGACCACCACTTGCCTCAAGCTGGGTGGTCCGCCGAGCCTGCTATTTGGAATTGTGGATACAGTAGTCCCCCCCCCCCTTGACCAGCGGCCACCCGCTTCTTACAGCCTGATCCCATGGCACTGATGAGTTTGTCTTCAAAAGTACCCCTCTAGAATGGCCACCCCTCTAACACGGCCAGCATATTAGTACAAAAATGTAAAATGTTCCCCTCACAATCAGCCACTTTTTTATTTCAAATGTGTCCAGAACCAATAATTAATTCATATCATGACATAAGGTAAGTAATCAGATTATCTCTACCGTCGATACATGTCTCCCAATGTCAGGTTTCCATTACTGAAAAAAGTGTTGACTAAAGTACATGTAACATTAAGATTAATATTATATCATTATCTATAAAAGCCAACATTTACAGGAAATGGGCTCAACAATGTTATAATAGAGTTTTGGGCTTCACACATCTGTTGAGTTCTTCTCTTTGATGATTACAACCGGATGTAATTGTCAAGATCATATCAACATAGGCTAAAAATAGATCTTGTGCATTAATACACACAGAGAAATTAACCTTGAACAAAACAGGGTACCAGACAAAGACCGAAAATTCACATGACAATGCATTTATCGCTTCCTTTACAAAGAAGGCATTTCATCTACTGAACAAAATAGTTTCGTCTGCATAATTAAATCGCATACAGTTAGCAACGTCCGAATAAATTATTACCAAACATTACCATGTCAACACATAAACGGAGACGTATTATTTTAGAAGAAAGTCGGTTATTCTACTTGACGACATCAGGTAGGGTGGGGGACTTACCTAGCAATTTTATGTAGAAAAGACTCAAATAAAACAATTTTATGTTGAAAAGACTCGAATAAACAGCGTTGTAACATAAGGAGATTATTCAGCAGCAGTGGGAAAATGGAGCAGATGGAAAGAGAATTATGTATGTACCAAGATTTAAATGATGTTTTTGAATGGTTTTGCAATGTGCATGATAAACAATACACACTCACATATCACGCTTATGTCAACAGTAAGAACTTTTAATGTATATTCAGTTGAAATAAGTCTATTATTATGACAAGAAGAACCTTTTAATAATTAATGT
Organism: Megalonaias nervosa; assembly: GCA_016617855.1. NCBI lineage: Eukaryota > Metazoa > Mollusca > Bivalvia > Unionida > Unionidae > Megalonaias > Megalonaias nervosa. The sequence continues at coordinate 21,192 of JAECUM010031535.1, read as the reverse complement.
TACTTTTAAATGAAGATATTAAATGCTTTGAAGTATGTAGCTTTCTTACTACGTACATTACATACACTTCTCACAAAAAATTTAGTCCCCCTCTGGGAAGGTCACCTGTCTTATAAGGCCACTTTCCCGGTGCAGAAGGGGTGGCTGTATAAGAGGGGGACCACTGTATTAAAAATATATTTTTTCCATGTTATAGGATTGTAAAAATCTTTCGTTTAATTATAAATATGTCAAACACTGCAGAAATCAAAAGCGAAACGAAGTTGAAACAAAACAAAGATCATGCATATGCCATTTAATCGAAATTGTCGTCGTTTTGGGCACTTTGTTAATCATATAAGAGCATCATGCATTTAGGCGATTGACTTTTTATGTGGTTTCACGTGTTTGAAAAATGTGGAGATTTCTTGATAATCTCTCTCTCTCTCCCCCCCCCCCCAAAAAAAGACGAGCAACATTAAATACATGTGTACAAAACATGGATGCCCATATACTATGTGAAATTATGTGAGTTGGACAAGGTTTGGAAATAGGCAGTACCTACCTGACGGACAAATATAGTCAGAAATTTATCAGAGCTGTTGTTAATAACTCATAGGGTCAGAACAGCACCATATTGACTCATACATGACAACCATTATGCTTTTGGCATAATCATTACGCTTATTTTCACCAAATTACATTTTCCATGAGACTGCATATAGATTACGCTTTTTTGCTACATTAAAAATGAAACTAAAGCAATCGAAATTGCTTTTGTCGTTTTATTATTATCTCTTTAATTCCACTTCTATAAATTTGAGAATATTCTTTAAAAAGTGACTGCAGTGCAAGATTAGCATATGAGTATTTTCCTTATTTGCTACTGCATATGACCCATTTCAAAGAAAATAGACTGGTTTCTTCAAAAGTGATATTTGCCTAACAGATTCATTTTATTGATTACGTAGTTTGTGAACCAGTCCATGTTTTTAATGGAATTGGTGCCAGATGTTATGTGAAACGCGTTGTGGTGTGAGTTTTGGATGTTACATAATGGAAATGTTAGAGCAGATGGATCTTTTCAAACTTCTAAACATGTCAAGTCAGAAAAAATTACAGATCAACACCGCTTTACAAACTTTAAAGGAAGGATATGAGAGTAATGTAATACATCACTCGGAGCACCTGGCCATGATCACTGCAGAATTCCAGTTCATGATCATTCAGCAAAAGTTACACATGTAGACTAGTTTAAGTGAGTGCTGAATATAAATAATTTGTTAGTATATTTTACGTTTGTATTCTGGTCCTAATCCATATGGATTTTTGTAGTTTGTGACAAGAATTTTAACCAGCTGCAGAACCAGGTTTGTCGTAAAAATGTGTCTTTTTGATATGTGCTTTAATTCTGGCATGTAATATATAGATTACACTTTTTATGCCCAAATTACACAATTTTGCCTCTTGTAATAAAAATACTTACGCTTATATCTCTCGTTGGGTTGGCATGTATGTATCATTTCCTCCAGTCAGTTTTTGTCAGTTATTAGTGAAGGCTCTACTGTTATGTCTAACAGAGGCTGAAATTGTATGCATTCTTTTTTTGTACAAGGTTAATGTTATTGACTTTCATTTTATACTGTTGAATTTAAACTATAAACCAGAAATTTAAACTATTAAGCCAGAAATCTAAAATTAGATCCATTTCATTTATAATATTGTGAACTTTTAAACCAACAATTTAACTTTAGATCTGTTCTAGTTTATTTAGTATTGTTAATTCAGTAATTTAGTATATAGTCTTAGGTTTAAACTCACTTTATTGGTATAGAAGATGTACCCAAGGTAGACAGTGGAACCATCAGTCGTGCTATAGTGGGCGTTATGTCAGAGAATTTTCTGGGAATGAATGGATGAAAAAGATTGTTCCATTGGGAACGGATGGTACGTCAGTGATGATAATACAGGGGTCACGCTACCAGGCGAAGTGGGCGAAAAAGTCACCTGAGAAACGTAAACTTTGCCTTCTTCTGTTAGAAAAGCGAAAACGACTTCGCCCTCTGATTTTTCGGACGTAAAATGACTGTAGATTACGACTTTGAGATGCCCCCTCACTGTAGCCAGTAAGTTCTGTCACTGTTGTAACCCAAGGCCAAATGTATTTACCTGGTGTTGATACCAATCAGCTTACGGTGACAAAGAAATTCTTGCACATTCACATGCAGGTTTAATAGCTAACTGACCATTTACCCTTTCCGGGGCAAGATATCACTGCTTGATTTCATGAAGTTGGGCACAATGTGCTATGATGAAAATATACCAAATTCTGTTTCAAAATTTAAACATCAATATGCAAATAGTAATTTGCTTTTAAAAAATATGATCGGTGAAGAGCGTTTTCTAATTTATTTCTTTTTTTAATAAACGGAGATTTTAACGGCCGTATTTGCGTATTTTCTGTATAAAATCAGTTTGAAACCGTAAATGAACTTGTAATGGCGGACATTGCTGCGTATATGAAAAATATATAGAGTAATGAAGCAAATACTATTTAACCAATGCATATCGTTATTACCAGTAGGTAGACAAATAATACAACCATAAATATGCAGTCCTATTAATGAATTTTGTAAAGAAGCAAGAAAGTGAGTAGTTATATTAAGAAAAGCCCTCTTTCTAAAAATAGATGCACTCGCACTATGCAATACGAATTCTTGGATTTTCGGTTTGGGGAAAAAGGGTCCAACTTAGTTATATATCGACTTTAGTGCTTCAGTGTGTTGTCTATGAATAGTTACAGTAATGTTTTATCGGGAACAATGAAATCAGGACGAAGAGTATGGTTTGAAGTCACTTGTGCATTTATTCTTATGTGCATGTATTAGGGGTTGTTTCAAAGAATGTTAGAAATCTTTTTGACTGCAATTTTACACAAAACTTGTAGCAAATAAAATAATTAAGTGGTAGTTTATTAAGCATTTTTACCAACTTGCAGTTACAAGACTCTAATCTTGTTACTGCTATCAGTTAAAATTAATTACAATGTATAGCTTCTGATGTGCTTTTTAAGTCATATGGCCAAAACACACTGTATTTACTTCAATTCAAACACACATATACTACAAGTATGAATAGAATGGGTATGAATATAAAAAAATTTATACGCGTACAAAATATGTTGATACTAACATATAACATATTTTTCAACTTGAAAATAAGGCATTGCTTAAAACTGTTAAAAGCATACAGAGAAATGGAGCACATCATTACAATAAGATAATGCAGCTCTCTCTCTCTCTCTCTCTCTCTCTCTCTCTCTCTAGATAGATAGATAGATATATATATATATATATATATATATATATATATATATATATATATCGTGTTTCTTGCTTGGGTCTCACTTCTCCCTGTTTAGCTCCCACTTCTCCCTGTTCTGACCAAAAGGAGAAGTCACTTCTCCCTAAAATTTAAGTCTAGCTTGACCCCTGATAATAAATACCACACACAGGATTTGTCAGCATTAAAAAACAAAGCATATAAGCTGTTGATGAATTTAATGTAAACTAATAAGATAACAACCTTGTATGTAGGTTTTATTTGATTGTATAGAATACACATTTTTAACTGTAAACAAGAAGGACCTTCCATCAAAAAAAGTTTGTGTCAAACCCTAGTAATGGTTTAGTAGTATAGGTAAAGGCTCTGGTGTTGATGTAGGCATCACTTAGTTTTTATAATTTATCAAATTCAGGCGATTTAGTGATATAGACTTAGACAAAGAATTGGTAAATTTTGAATATGAGAAATGGCAGCATGGTTGGTCAAACGGCTTCAATGGCTTCAGGTGAATGAGTTCTCAAGATTTTAAAGCGCATAAAAATTCTTCGCGAAAAATAATTATATAGCTATAACGATCAGATTTTACTCTTAAATCTTTCTATACATAATAGATGTGTACCAAAATTGTAAAAGGGTTAAAATTTATATTGAACATGTACTACAGCTATAACAGTTAACTGGCAGTCCTATGTGTATGGAGTCAAATAGGTAACAAGTGTTCTGTTTGTAGCACACGGCACTTTGTAACTTTGGTACATGTATATAAACTGAGTACAAAGCCATACACTTTATGAAGTAAAGGGTTAAAGATGGAGACTTTCTGCAACAGTTTAACATGCCAGATTTTAATAATGTACTCATTTGAAACATGTGTTTGAGAGAGGCCCTTGCGCTTGAATCCCAAAAAGTTTGATGTGTGTTGAACTTTTGGCAAAAATAAATTTAAGTAGTTGGATTTATGATCACTCAGAATAATGGATGAGATCTGTATGATCGATAGTTACCTTGCATCAGTCAGTTTATGCAAAGAGTCACTGGTATAGAAGGGGTGGTATCGGCTAATTAAAGGATAAGTGATACATGCATACTTTGATTTTCTTTAGAACTGTTAATCCAGATCGCCTTTCTGAAGTGTGCATTTGGAAGTAGGAATGAATATGTTTATCCATTTCACAACTACACATAATATCTATACATTGCATAATATAATATGTAACAGGTCAACTGTATTTGTGGACATGTAAATAAGTATAGGAATTAGAAAGTTGTCTTCCTGCTGCATTTCATGTGAAGCACCAGCATTAGTGGCTGATCAGTGTAATTGCTGAACCATGAACTGCACTTGTATTAGTAGCTGTCACTCCATGGTCACTCGGACCTTGTGACTTTTGCCCATTAAAAAATATGGTTTCTATGCATGGACAGTGAAAGCAGCTCCTGAAACATATTTGAAAGGTTCTTTTTATTTGAATTTGTTTACAGAAATTAATTACTTGTTATATCAACTTGTTAGAATACTTCTTTGATATGATTGAATAGAAAAGAATTCTTTTTTTGTGTGTTTTGTATATTTTATGTTTATTTGCTGAATATATGCATGTAGACATGTCTATAGGTGGTTTAATGGCATGTCTGACCAATACTGGCTATATATTGTTGAGCAGAAGTTAAATTTAAAAAATTTACAATTAAGAGGGAAAAAAAATTAACCTAATTTAGTAAAGGGGCCAATATTTGTTGTCAGGGTCACTTTAGTTATAATTTATTTCCTGCACGACAAGTTTGAAATGGCTACCGGAGACAACTAAAAAGCTTTGTAGAGGTGAGCTTTATAATTATTGATTGTACTTGGTTCTTCCAAATTTATAGGCTTTGTTGTATTTTCCTGCTCTATTTAGGAGTGGATGTTAGTATGAACACGCATCTTAAGGCAGTGAAGATGACAGTAAAAAACAAAGACCCAGTCCAGGTTGATACTCTCAGTATTCGAGGAAATAACATTCGTTATTACATTCTACCCGACAGTCTGCCCCTTGACACATTATTGATAGATGACACACCCAGAACTAAAAAGAAGAAAAAGGAATCTGGTAGGTCTTCACCTTCGACACTGAACAAATTTGCAGTCCAGTTTTTACATTTCAGTTATGATTATTTAAGCTGGCATTTCTGTTTCACATCGCTGGTGGTAGGCATGTCTGCCTTGTTGAATCTTGTTTGACATTTGTGACGCCAGGCAAGTAAAGAGACTGATGCTTTTGGTGTCGTTTAATGTGAAATAATGTTATTAGATGCTTCATTGATAACTGAATGAGCATTAATATGTAGCAGCAAACCCAACTATTTATAATTTGATAATCCCCTTATCATTATTTTCAAGTTGGATGAAACTTTTACTACCAAAATTTGCTATGTTTGCTGCTAAATGATTCACTAAATTTTAACGATGCAAAAACATTGTGATGTATAATATTATCTTTAATGTTGCATTTTCTTGCTAACAAGGAATTCTGTTGTCATTTTTATTAGGTCAGCTGATTAAAAATACACCAGATAAAAGGAAAGGGTAGATAATGTCGATTTAATGTTTATAAAATTGTCTATGACCGTTTTAGCTGTCGTTGACATTGCAGTCATTATGAAATAGCTAAGTACAAAACTAGATTCCAAAAGAAGCTTCAGAAGGTAACTTTTATTAATATTTGACGAAGATACATAAAAACTTGTATAATATTTTTATTACTTTCAGCTACTATGGGCCGTGGAAGAGGGCGAGGAATGAGGGGGGGTCGTGGCAGGGGAATGAGGGGTCGAGGAAGAGGAAGGCGATGAAAGCATTCTTGATTTTCATTTTGTTGTTTATATTCAGCATGGATCATTTTTCTGGAGATTGCCAGGAGTGATACACATTCAGTCATGATAAACAAGTGTTTAAATATTTGAACATGTATAGATATGTAACTGAGATGGACAGGATTTTCATGGAGGAATAGTCAATTTACCAAAAGGATCAAAGCAGTGTTCTTTGCAACATTTATAATACGCATTCATTAGTTACATTATCACATTTTTGCATTTGGGGAACTACGATTTAATTCACAATTTCTGAATAGAGAACAGCATTGTATACTTGACATCTTAATTACATATTTTCATTTCATTAGTAACACGTAAATTCCATGCTCATTTAAAACTTGTCTTGCTCTGTGTAGTACAGCCCATTCAGTGTTGAGCAGCCACCTCATGGAATGAGAAATATTGGCCTTGTAAGTCACATGGCTGTTTAATACAGGTCATTTTCTTCTAAAATAGAGTTGTAGGTTCTTTCAAAAATGTCATCATTATATGGGTGGTTGCTTAATACGTGTGTCTTATGACTGGTTCCACTTTATTTGCAACTGCTATAATAATTACTAAATTTGAATCCTTTATATGCAGTTGTGTGATCCAGCTGACATTGTGTAAATCAAACATCAAGAGACTACATTATCAACTAGCTTAAGTTTGTTTTCTGTATTTCATTGTCATTTTTTGTATAAAGACTATGTGATGGTATGTATCTATGTAGTAAAATTTAATGATAAATGGTTTTAAAACACTTAAGTTGTATATTTCACTTTCCCTTCTTTGCATCTTGTGTCAGACTAATATTGAATGATCAACAGCAGCCATAATGCTTTAACTTGCAGTTGTATAATTCAAAGGTTTAATGCAAACTTCTTAAAATTGATTTCTCCAGATGATTGTGTTTTGCTTACAGAAGCAAGTTTGCTCACATGCAAAATCGAAGTATCAGATTCACAGTAATGTTAAATCTTAACATACAAAACTAACAATATAGAAAGTTTTTGAAATCTTGACATTTAAAAAAAATTGGCAACTTAACATAATTTGCAGTTTAAAGAATAAAACAGTTGATCAGCAGTTAATTACAATTGGTTCAGTTGCTTTTAAAAAATGGTTTGCAGTCGCATTATATATATATGACTGTTTTGATTAGGTAATAAAAATGTTTAAGTGCAAATTGAACTACAGGTGAAGTTGCAGTCTCTGCTTCAAATTGTCATGTAAAGTAATTTTGTGTAATGAATTCTCGCGTATGAAGGAAACAGATATCATCATGGATGTACACTGATGGCACTGAAAGGCAACGCAAGTGAAGTTTACTTTTGTGCATATTCAAGCAAAGCAACAGACTTGAAGGCATCTATTTTGCATGAATTGCCCAGCAGCATGGATCCTGATGTATATAAAATTCCAGTGAAGCTTGCTAAGTATACACATAGTCCATTGAAATCATCACACCAATACAGGGAAAATTTATCAAGTGGTCTGCTTTTGTGTATTTGTTGTCCACAATTTCAAATAATGTCCATAAAGCCAAGCTAGTTTATGGCGTCATCCATTCTGTATCTGTCAACATTTGTTGTACGTAACTAATTAAAAGGAAGAGGGCAAATTACAACCAAATTTGGCCGAGATCATTCTGCCATGATGGACTTTCCGATTTTTGCAAATGATGCTAATCTGATTGTTAAAATTATTAAAACCTTAAAATGACATTTAAAAACTGCTCGACAGATTTTGGCCAAATTTGATAATGCATAGAGGACTTCCAATTTATACAAATGTTGGTCTGCCATCAGTATGGCTCTTATTGCTAAAAAAAAATTCCTGTAAATGACATTCTTCACAACTGCATGACCGAATTTTACAGGAAGCATCCAGGCAGGAGGAGTTGACAATTGCAGATCCATCATCATAAAGGCTGTTTCTAAACAAAATCTTGAAACCTTTAAAAACAAACATACAAAAAAACCCACCATAATTTGTCCATATTTGGCAAAACCTTGGAACGAAGGACTTTTAAAGTTGATGTAAATGATGTGGTCAAGATCACTGCGAATAAATAAAGAACTACATTATAAAAAAAAAAAAATTGTGCTATTGTAAGTTTCTTGATCAAACTTTTGAGACTTGCATTGCAGCCAAAAATCTTGATTTTAACAGTGTTACTCTCTTACTAGTGGCACGCACTTATTCATTTTGTAATTAATCCAGAAAAAGTGGCACACTCTAAATTGGGTTGCCGAACCCTGATTTAGGGTAATGAAGAAACCTATTGATTATGGGGAAAAAAGGTCATAGTCATGGTAAATCTAATAATAAATAGTTTGTACTTCAAATTTGATATTTTGAATGCCAACATATGGGGCTATTAAACATGGGGTGGGTGTATAATGTGCCATTTACGATACACCCCGATGTTAAATTTAAAGTAAATTGCAGATAAGCATTTCCAGGAAATAAGAATCGCAAACAAAGCATTCACCTACTTGCAACATAATGTACATGGCAACATTATTTTCTTTGCAAGGACTATTTCTAATTTTGTTATGAGGCTAGTATCAACTTGGCACCATTATAAAATCTGCAAGCACAAGCACATTTAAGTAAATGTCAAAACCCAAAATTATGAAATTGTGCAATAAAACTCATTTCTAATAACAATGCTGTGTTATTTTTTAAAATAGTGCAACAAAATAAAATTCTTGATCTGCTGTATGGGTAAAGATTTAGAGTAATTAGTATCATCCTAGAGTTCTGAATTGTTTTATGTAACTTGGCAACTTCAGACAAGTATTAGGACCAAGATTAAGCTCAGTGGTATTCCCTTTTAAAAGAGAGATCATCCCTTGTCTGCATAGCCTGCCTCACAAAAGATCAATGCCCATATGCCAATTGGTCATGCTTTGCTATATTTTAGTTTTAAAAAAGTACTGCAACACGTGTTTGTGTTTCACTAAAATCTGTATTAATCAAGTTATGCTGCAGTAATCATAACAAGGAGTGTTGAACATCAGAAAGAAGAAAAGCATAATGGCAGGAAACTTCTAAAATAGCTGCGATTTTTTTCGGCAGACATAGATAGGGTCAAACATGGTATATAACATAGTTTAAACTTGTACTGGACTATGCATTGGATACTATTTTTGAAATTTTTTCCCACATGATTTTCATGTAAGATCTGCTTGCCATTACCAATTTTCATCCGAGGTCAAAACAAGCCATGTTGGAAAGAGATTATCAGGATCTCTTTGTCATGTTCTGGCCTGAAAAGTCTGACCCAAGGGTAGGATATTCCTAATCAACATCACTGCATATTACCAGTTTTGTTTTCTTCTCAGAAGTGGCCAAAAAAAAAGGCAGATTATTATGGGTGTTGCTATAGAAAGACATTGTATTTTCTGTAAACAAAATTATGTTACTGGATAGGCTTCTTGAAAACCTTGTCAAAAAAACTGACCAACTGGCAGACAGATCGTGCCAAGCACAAAGTTCCTAATGCCTTTTTTTTTTAAGTATGTGGACAATTCAACCTATTTTCACAAAATGCACATTGTAATTTAAGTAATGTCCATCAATGGGTTGGTAATAACTGAAGAAAAACAATGGGTACAGATCATGTCTTTTCACAACATACAGTGTATCTAATATTATTTTGTGTTGCAATTATGGAGAATTGTTATTAATAATAAGGACAGAATTGTCAACTAATAACCGAGTCTACAAAGGCCTTCAGTTTATCTTCAATGCAATAGACCATGTCAGCTTCCATATGCAAAGACTTACATTGTCACCTTACTGTAAGCTACTAAACACCAAAATGACATACTGAATAGTGGGTCAACATTTTATCATTCCTGCTGGTTTGTAAAAAAAAAAATACTCTGGTTTATTGCTGTGTATTAATCCCTTTTAAATTGCTGTACTAAATTCGAAACTGATCAATGTATAACTGTATAATTTCCTCTGTCTTTATCAATCTTGCTTAGAAACTTAAAAGTCCTGACTCTTGCATCAATATCTAGGCATCTTAAAAATCAATAGGTTTAACCATTTATTTTTTATTTATAATTTTTATTTCATGATTGCATTTCATATCAATGTACATGACAAATCTCTCTGAGCAATATAACTCTGCTACAGGCAGAACTCTACACAAACTCTTTTAAATCCTTCAGAACAGCTAAACATTTTTCATACATCAGATTTTCAACTATGCATAATATCTATAATGCACGCTCATTTTCTTTCAATATAATCCTGCTGCTTAAGAATGTGCAAAATTCCATGATGATGAGTTTCTTTGCATCTGCAATTTGTAAGTTTGTGATTTTTGTATTCAGCTGCCATTTTGCAATGAAATTCACATGATCTGACTTTTCTGAAGAGTTTTTAACCTGGAAAAAGAAAAAAAAAACTGTTTATGTATATTTTTATACATAACAATCAAATACTCTCAAATTCACAAATGGTGGCAGAGAAGGGACTCTGAGATGAAGGACATCTGATTATAAATGTAAAGTGGCAACTATAAACTATGAATAGTGCAAGGGCAAAACTGTCTTTACACTTTAATCCTCAGGTCTGGCACATGCAAGTATTTGGTGATCTCTGAACTAAGGAGTTCCTACATCTCAAATACCACCCTGTACATGTATTATCATCAGGCCCAGAAATATGATGCAATTTTAACATTTTAACTCTAATTCAGCTCAAGATTCTGATTTTTGATTGGTTTGATTTGGCCAATAAGATGTCACAATTTTGAGTTGAGTCAATGTTTTAGTACAAGAATTATTCATAATCTAAGGACAAGTCCTGAAGATTATGTCTTTAGTCAATTACATTTTTCTGAAAATACTTACCCAATCATATATCAGTATACATTAGGAAATAAGTTCTACTATCATTCAAATTTGGCGATCCCAGCATGAAGAAAAATGTCTTTCCCATTGATATATCATATAGACGTAGGGATGCAACTCTTACCCATTACCGGGGCCCCGAGTGGCTGAGTGGTCTAAAGCGCTCTCCGTTACAGATCACTGCCATCTCACCTCTGTCTGCGTGGGTTCGAGTCTCGGATTCGGCGAATGTGGATATGTGAGAAAGCTTGCTAGTAGCTTCTTGTAGGTCGGTGGTTCTTTCCAGGTATTTCCCGGTTTCTTCCTCCACCATTAATACTGGCCGCCATGTATAGCCTATCGTGTGCTGAAAAATGGCGTTAAACCCTACAACAACAACAACAACTTACCCATTACCTCCCCTAGCCACCATATGGTGAATACTGGTTGTTTACCAGTTCAAGCTAATGATACATCAACTAGGGTGGTCGCATTTTTGGGGAGTTTTCAGAATGTATAATAGTAATGTGACAAGGTAAGTGTTCTCAGAAATATCCAATTTACTAAATAATTTACTTTTTCCACTGAATACATTCTATGATCACGTTAACATCAGAGAATAGGTAAGGGGAGGAGAAAATGCATAACTAGCTAAACTCTACTATTGGCATCTTTTGAGGTGAGATTGTCTGAATTCCTCCTAAGAAGAAAAAAATCCACCCTCCTACCATGACAGTGTCACAAGTGATGGTAAAATACCATGTGATATCAACACAGATAGGGAAAAAAGATTGACCTTATGCAAATCTAGTCAACCTAGGAAAAGCACCCATGAGAAGGTTGTGCCAACCTTAAATGTGTCTGGTGGTTGTCTGAACCACAGCCACTGGACCCACCAAATTTAATTCTTGTCTCTGCAATGCTGTATCTTGCTGACAAAAATTTGAGTAGTCTGGCTATGCATGCCTGCCAATGGTTTCTATTATATCTCAGACTGAAATGCTGCATTTAAACATGAGACTCACTGACATCACTCTAATTTATAAGCATAAATCCTCTTGAGGCTTATATGATCTTGAGACAATTCAGAACATGCAAAACATGAAACCCACTTCAGTCATGAATCCTGGGGTCTAGGGTGGGGGTTATATTGTCTTTTTCTGCACAACTGTCTGGGTTTGCATCATTGCCTCTGGACATGTCAATGGAGGAAAGAGTGGATGACAACCTTTTGATTGCCCTCAAATGGCGGCTGGATTTTGGCAACAAAACCAGGTTGTGTCAGAATCTGAATGAAAGATAATTTGGATCCACTGGAGCAAAACTTTGGTGGTGGGACTCAGCCAAAATTACTTGGAGATAAATCAAGGCTGTATGGAAGATGTGGCAGAGTCTGGATGTTGTGCACCTTCAGGAAGTCTATTACAACAGTGGATTTATGTGCCAGTGCATTGTCAGGAAGAAGATATATACTTATGTTATCAGTGCATAGACAGATAGTTTGTAGTCTTCCACAACTTTTGGCAACACTTTGGAGGCATTCAAATGTCCAGTGGCACTAGCATATTCAAGTACAGGTTTTGGGACTTCCAGGCCTTTTTACATTAGAAAATATTGCATATAAAACTATCTTGACAGTCCGAATGTAGAGCAATTTGTGGTCTCTACTCATTTTTTCCAATCCAAACTTTATTATTTTCTCCTGAGTAGGGTTCAGAAAAGTAAATTTATGTTTCATCACCTGTGAAAATCTTATTTAAACATTTCTGGTCACTCTATTCGTCAATGTTTGATGATTTCGACCCAAGCCAATTTTTTTATCAGCTGTCAACAAATGTGGGACCTATCTAGCAAAAACCTTTTCTTTCAGCTTCACAAGATTATTCAATGTATTAAAAACAGTTGATGAATTAATGCCCCTGATAAAAGAAATATCTTCCACTGTGCATCGAGCATCTTTATCATTTGACCTCTTCACAGCAGCCACTTAAATCTAGATTAATGTTTCCACTGACAACTATTTATGATTGGATAAAACTGATCATTAACTAAAGAACATAAACTCCATGAACTAGCCTATTAAACATATCCATTACATTTTTACGACAGTAGTTCGATGTAAGTATGCAAAAGATAAGTAATAATGCACTGTGACAATGACCTTTAAAGTAAGTCTATGAACCAAGTATACAGTCCAAAAGCCCAATCCAGCCATGTCTTTGAAATAAATATATCACATACACAACTATCATCTAATTTTCCTTTTCAGCTCCCTTACACAGCCAGTTTGTACCATCCAGTGGCTGGTTGTTTAATAGACAGAAATTGCATTGTATAGCAAGCCACTTTGTGATAATACTTCCCTGCATCAACTAATTGTGTTACCCTCTTTAAATAAAGTTATTATTATCATTATTATTATTATTATTATTATTACTATGCCTCAGTTTGACATTAATGTGGTACATGACACCTGGAAGTCAAGACTGGCAACATCTTTGCTAGCCACAGGTCATAAATCCACTTCATTCCACACTGACCCTTGATAAGCTTTGAATTCATTTATTTTCATGAGTATCAATTTTCATGGCTTTTTGAAAAAAACAAATTACATTTTCAACAGGACTTATATTCTTGACTTGAGTTGGGATCCTACTGTTTACACAAAAGCAAAACTTTTCATTGGGTCTTTAGATTCTTGGTTTGTAGCAATGAGACAATCTTGGAAAACTGCAAAGCAGCCTACGCAGAAAATGACACAAGTTACACAATTTTAAACCTTCCATACCCAAACTTTTCTTTCACTTCAAGGAAAGTGGACATAAGTGAATACATAATAGGTAATGGAACAAGCTCTCTTACTGTTCAAGTGATATTGCTTACTATGGATATTAACTCTTACATCAATAAAACACTGTTCTGTCCAAAGATGAATGTGGAATAAACTTGATTGACAATCCTTGGCTAGCACAGACGGACTGGCAGATTTCACCCTGCATTCAATACTTTCAGAGTTAAAAAGCAGAAACAAAACTATTATGTAGAAACAGATGCTTAGGAGAATGGAAACATTAATATTATGTACTTATATTACAAGCAAATATTAGGGACAAAGAAAAAAAAAGTCAGCAAATGGTTATCTTGGTTCATCTTGAGCATAGCATAAATCTTAAGAATCCTATAAGGTATAGGGATTTTATAGTTGTCTCAGTGAACTTCACTAAAATCACACTTCACAAATCACAAACCTCAAAAGATCAAAACCAACTAGCTACAATTTAGTAAAGATATATATATATATATATATATATATATATATATATATATATATATATATACACACACACACACACACACACACACGCTCCAACCATTGATTGTATTCATTGGTTACACACACACACCACTGATTGTATTCACTGGTTATACCTAAGTTAAAATAACTGACATTACAATTAATGTTAGAATTCTAATTTTTATCAAGAAGTTGCAACTTAGTCATAAAAAGATTATCATCATCTACCTTGGTATTTAAGTCTATACTGAAAATGATGCAGGATGTTTTCAAATTATGAATGCCATGGGTTTTTTTTAAATGCTACATTTCCAGATTACTATCAGTTGTGCACATACATCCTAGATCCTGGAGTCCAACAAGCTTCTGAATGAACAAGACTTTTATCTACATGTGATACTGTACCTTTCTAGCAGTTCTCTTTCTGTAGGTGCCGGAGAACCAGAGTGACCTTCATTAGAATCTGAATCATCACTGCTTGTCTCATCATCTGCTTCATCATCAAAATCTTTGTGCTTATTTTTCTTCTTTTCTTTTTTCTTGTGCTTCTTCTTGTGTTTGCTTTTCTTATGTTTTTCCTGAAATAATTGTGAATAACTGCAGTTCAGGAGGACAGTGACAAATTTTGATAGTCTTGAAAATGTTCTCAACAGGTATCTGACAAGAAGCTTCATGTCTCGATTACAATCCTTAGGTGCATGTTTGGCCTAGCTCCTATAAGCACACAAACACCTGAATGAAGAAGACTTTTATCTATATCCTACACTTAAAGCACTTAATATGTGTCCATGTTTTCAAATGTAGTAACCAAAATATTAAACTACTTGTGATACAGTACACCAAAACATTACAATACTTCAATAGATTTCATTGCAATTATAGACCAAGTCATGCATTTATTTCATGTTCATCCCTTTTTTTGCCTCTTCCATCACCAAACAGAAAAAAACGGGGAATTTGCAATATTTTAACAATGTGGGCTATATATATATATATATATATATATATATATATATATATATATATATATATAGTATGTACGCTGTATCAATGATATACCATGAGATGTATAAATTTTTCATTAAAAGGAAACAAGGCTTGGCAAGTTTCCTTTTAATGAAAAATTTATGCAATGAGTGGTGTATCATTGATACAGCATACATACTGTACACATATTTATATAACATACAAATACATATATTTGCCGTTTAAAAGGAGTTTAAGATTGACTACAGGCAACTGTGTGAATGAACTCCTCCCATCTCTTCTGAGTGTGTCTGCTACAAAATGTAGTTCTATGCCTTTTGTCGCTATTTAAAGTCACCTCTGCATATTGATAAGTTAATTGTTTTCTTTTTTGAGTTTCTATTTTTATTCACGTGGATTAAATCAATGTAAGTCACACTTATGATTTAAACATGAAAGATGGTATAATGAAGAAAGTAGAGTAAAACATGGTTAGATATGCCATTCACATGAACACTCAGCCTTTCATGTACCGGCGCATGGAAGTTAGTGTGGAATAGAAACTAAGCAAAATGACGAACCAACAAGAGGTAATTAAAATATTTTAATATATGTACAGTTGATCTAAGTCATTATTTTGCTTTAATAAGTTTATTACTGACGAGAAAACTCTCTCTCTCTCTCTTCCTTTGGTTGGTTTGACTTTAAAACTCTCTCTCTCTCATTCTCTCATCCTTTGGTCGGTTTGACTTAATGTATACCATCGTTCATAAGTCCAGAGACATCGTGGGATAAAACAAGCTAAAATCCTCTACGAGAGAGAGAGAGAGAGAGAGAGAGATAGAGGTGGCCTTTGGACATTTTCATATTTAATAATAATAATCAATTTTTAGAGCATTATAATAGGTTTAAGAAACAACAACAACAACAATGATAAAGCATTAAATACACTAAAGTATGAATGATTGATTATATAAACACTGTAGATAAATCCTGAGGAAAGTGTAAACATACCATTACGACAAACCATATTCTCGTAAGTTACTTGTTGTAAGTTCAGTTTCAATGTTTACATCCAGCCCAAATTCTTTTTCTCTCTCACTCCAGATTTCTGCGTATTTTGTCCCTTATGCAAGAATATATGAGATAGGAGGGGGGAATGGAAAGCAGAAAGGATTGCAAGGAAATTGTGTACCATATTAAATTCATCTAGGAAACAGGGATTACTAATACTTTTTATCGTTATTTTCAAACATCACTAATAATTAATGAGTGGAAATTCATCATTAATCTATAATCGTCAGCACACAGTTGCAAGAATGTTTATATATCCATATTATTGCTCCATGGGCAGATCACAATTTGATATACCAATAGTATTGGTATATCAAATTGCTTTATACCAACACTTTAAAAGCCATGTTATTTTTAATTTATGTGGTATATATATATATATATATATATATATATATATATATATATATACACACACACATACACAGGGTCCATTTCTGTATATATCATCCTCAGAAGCATCCACAAACTTGAAAACTTTTCAATCATTTCCAAGACTATATTTAGGGTTGTTCATTTTCACCTCTTCTCAACAGATGATTTACATTCTAAATGCCCACCCCCACCCACCCACCCCAGCCAAATGTGAAGTTGCATGTGATACTGTTTGAGCCAAGGCAGCTCTATGTGTGTGTATGGGGGAGGGGTAGGGCTGTTCATTTTCACATCTTCTCAAGAAGAGATGATGTTATTTTAAAAGCCCCATAAAGTGAAGCTGCATGTTATACTGGTTGAGCCTAGGGAGGTGTGTGTGTGTGTGTGTGTGTGTGTGTGTGTGTGTGTGTGTTTAACAGCAGCTCAGCTAAAAAAATGGCTATATGGTGCCAATTAAAAGTAAAGGTCTAAAAATATGAATAACCAGATGAAAACGTAAGGAATATAAACCCTTGAAAAATAAAGCAAAACATATATTACAGTACCAAAGATAAAAAGGCAAACATGTACAATGTTTCCCCTCCGCCAAAAAAATTATAAAGGCAAAAAATATCTAATTTGTAAAATACATGATCAATACATAAACTGCATTCCCCCTAGAAAGTCCAACATTTTCTCTGGTGGTGCATGATAATACTAATTCGTCATTTAGTTCGCATAAAAAAAACTTCTGTCTCAAAGGAGGGAATTTAACACACTCAATAAGAATGTGTACCACTATCAGTGGACATTGGATGGGTACATACCCTAATCAAGATTTACCCTTCATGAGGTATACATGAGATATCTCATCTTTGCTAGCCAAGGTTGGGATATGTTAACCCTATCTACACCCTGGCATATCGAACTTATATTTCTGTACTTTGGGTCTGTGAATTTCATTGGATGCAGCAGCAAGCCACCACATCCAATCAAAATTAAGTTGTTAAAATTTGAACACTGTTCCTACATGATCATGACAAGAGTTCACAACTTAAATAGACTCATAAACAAGCAATTCTCCACTGCCTGTCCCTGTTTGTACAAATACCTTTCACTCAAATAAACATGTAATGGCTTATCTCTGGTAGGTAGTCACACTTTTGATGTTAAACTTTCAAAGTATCTTTCTGAAGTTATCTGCCTCCACCATTTTTGGCTGATGTAAAATGCACCACTGTTACATGCTATTGGTTAGCTGGCATTACATACTAAGGGAGGTAACTCATGAAATCCAATAGATTTCACTTTGACAAAGCACTAAAATATATGTTCAATCTGCCAAGGTGTAGATTGGGTTAACATATCACAACCTTAGCTAACGAAGATATCTATGTATATTTGATACTGGATCTGCAAAATACTCACCTCTTCTATGAGGAATACCACTCTTGCATGATGTTCAGAAACATATTTTGCAAGTACATTTGTATGGAACATGTTGATTTATATAGTATCCGATTCAGAATATGGAATGTTCCATTTGGAAACTGGCAACTGCATGGCAGTTTTAACGACTTCATCGGACCTTTCATTAGCCTTAATAACAATGTGATTGGACAGCTGACAGTACATGATACCTTTTCTAGATTGTATGAGCAATTATTATTTCAACAAGTTTTGGGATATTAATAGGTTTACAAATTTCAAGTTTTCTCAAGCTTTCAGTGTGGAGTGTGTGTGTGTGTGATTTGGATTTTTGATGTAGCTTTAACAATGCTGAAGTCATATCGCTACGATATCTGCAGTGTGATGGTTTATAGTGATGTCTAGCACTGGGGCATCATGCTGCAGACATGTAGCATCATGCCCCACCCAGTCACATTATCCTGACACCAGGCTGACCAGTTCTAACCCTAAACTCTTAATACTGAGAGCCAAAGGAGGCAGCTGCAAGTACAATTTTTATAAGTCTTGGGTATTACTTGGCTGGGGTTCGAACCCGTGACCTCGTGCATCTGAGGCAGACACTCTGACCACTTAGGCCACCGGGGCAGTGGTCTCTTTCAGTGTGGAAAGAGAAGGAAAAAAAATGACAAAATTTGCTTTTTACTGAGGTTTCAATGTATTTGAAAAATATAATTTCAGTGGTAAAACTGGAGACTTTATCCAGTAAAAGGCTTGAGATGGTACCACAGGGTGTTACAACTGTACTTTCATCTTTGTCTCCATCTTTCTAACTGTATGTATAGTCATTATAGTAGGCTGATTTCAATGAATATGTTCTTGAAAATGATAGGATTTGTTGAGGACTTTTTGAATTCACAAGGATCAAATACAGCTCTTATTTAATAACTCATGCACAATGGGGTCAAAACACAAAGACCACAAAATAAGTAACAGCACAAGTTACTGAGACCCCTCTGAAAAATTAATAACAGCTGGACATCAACAGGGAAGAGGGGAGTGAGGTGGTTTAAATGGTTGAATACTTGTTTTATAATTGTGTTGAGAATAATTGGCAATAAACAGCTATTTCTACGTAAGTTGTATGCCTTTGGGTGTAAATTATATTTATATTTAAAAAATGCCAATCTCTGAGTGATTATCCACAAATTACTCCAAGAGGTTTCAACACACATCACATGTGTACAAGCAAAAACACTGAATATTACATCACTGCTTTTGGCATGTGAATGTGGATATATTCTAGAGTTATTGTTGACTCACAACAAGAATATTTTTCAAAACCTGCAAACATTTATTTTGTAAACCGATGATAATACTCAAATTTTGGGTTGTTCTATTAGTAAAATTTTTTATTGTTCTATTAGTAAAATATTTTTTTTGTTATTCTATTTGTAAAATATTTTTTATGTTCTATCAATGAAACATTTTATTTAATTGTTACCTTAGTAAAATACTGATTCTGTATTTCATGACATGTAATAGTGAAATTTCTCACATTTTTCAGCAACCTCTGAGTGCTCATTTGGGAATTTTATATTTACTACATATTCTGGAACTCACTTCTCCATAACGAACCCTATCTGTGAAATGAGACTTTCAATGCACTAAGTATGCCTTTGGCTTGGTTCCCTTGCTATGCCTGATCACATTTGCATACGAGTAGGAAGAACCACTGATTAATGTTCTATACAAAATTTACATCAATTAAATTCACCATAAATAATATAGGACAACTTTATATATGAGAGAGAGTGAGAGTGAGGTGACAAATATCTTGGTGATCATGCTTCCTTATTCACACAAGTACAGTGTGACCCCGCTATAGCACGCTCTGTTATAACACGAATTGGGGAAGAGATCGCGCATGAAAAGACGATAATGGTGTGGCTCCTGAAATTTTATATGTATTTTTCTCATACATGAAAAAACAGTCTTTTCTTCTTAAAAGTACGAAAAATAACATGTAAAAAGTTTATTCTGGGATTGCATAGAGCTTCACCAATGTCGCAAACTGCAATTTTATTTTCCTTATTGGCGGCAAAATATATTGGCTGTTTAAACTTGTATATACAACCATCGGTTTGGAGTGGAGAAATTCAGAGGCCCCATGGAAGGAAGCCGCAAACTTGATATAAAATGCACTGAAATTTATTTATTGTTACATAAGCAATTTCTTTATCCATATTGACAAACCATCTTAACAGTGCACTGTTATATCATAATCCGCTTATGTTGACATCTAACATGAGTACTGTATGTTGTGAGATATCCCCTTCTTTTTGTTTTTGACATTACTGGTAGTGGAGATCAACCGGACAAGGCATTATCTCATAATCTATCTTTTGTTGGATTTTTGGCCGCTCGCTAGTAATTAATATATTTACATAGACTGATATTTGTATGTGGATGGTAAGTAAAATTCCTCTTCTTTTCACTCAGAATTAAATCTTTCAGAACACTCACATTTTCTGTACTAATCCTTGTCATCAGACCAGAACACCTGTGTCTCTATCGTCCGTTGACCCTTTGTTAAATTTCTGATGCATGCGTGGAAGGCAGCATTACTCTGTTACCACAAATGTAAACCCCCCCCCCCAAAAAAACCCAACAATCTTACTTGTTGGTCTATTCAATAGGCAGGGAGGAACAGTAACTACAATCGACCAAACGACAGCCAAGTCCTTTTTTTAAATGTACCCTGATAAAACAGTTTGCTGAAATTTCAAAGAAAACAGATTTCCTTTGACGCACCGACTGTTATGAAAACGTACTAAGCAAATGAAGAAAATCAGTCTCAATCATGCAATACAATTATTTGATGTTGCCGTCTCAATAAGAAACGGGCATTTGTTTGGTTCTCCAAAGCTGTCCTTTAGTGGTGACTTAAATAACACATGCACCTTTCATCAAGGAAAGCCAACTACAATCTTCAATAAAAACAAAGAACTTTTCTTCAAAGGAAGTCAGTACCAAACTTAAATAAAAGCAATGGAATCTGATGGATTTTTTTCATTTTCC
>JAECUM010031534.1:0-11296 GCA_016617855.1 Megalonaias nervosa | reverse complement strand
GGTCGCGGGTTCGAACTCCGGCCGAGTCATAACAAAGACTTATAAAAATGGTACTAACAGCTGCCTCGCTTGGCGCTCAGCATTAAGAGGTTAGTGTTAGGACAGGTCGGCCTGGTGTCAGGATAATGTGACTGGGTGGGACATCATGCTACATGTCTGCGGCATGATGCCCCAGTGCTAGACATCACTATAAACTGCCACACTGCAGACATCGTAGCGATATAACTGAAAAATTGTTAAAGCTACGTTAAAATCTAAATCACACACACACACACACACACACACACACACACACACACACACACACACACACACACACACACACACACTGGCCAATTGTTACTCCGTCGGTTTCTCATCAGCTCCCCTGGTCTGGCCTCCCTCTTTTTGAAGTGGCTTCCCCCCCCCCCGCCCCCAGTATAAGCTAGTGATATTTCAGCCGAAAATTGGTCGCGTTGTACTTGCTTCTTTTAAAAAGTTTCCTCCATGGCTGTCCCTCACACTTCTTCTCATGGAGTGATGCCTTCCCGTCTAACTTAGTGAGTTGAGTTGGTCAGCTTAGTCTGCGGTATGCCGTCCATGTATAGCTGCCACACTCCATTTTCCTTCTTGGTAGTTCAATGGCTGCACATGGAAGCACGTTTTTCCCGCTTTTCTTCTTCCATCCATATCCTCTGAGCAAGCACGATGTTGTCTGGCCGACGTCTCTGCCCTGAATGCCAGACTACTTACTTACTTAGTTAAAATTAAGGTCGCATTCGCCCACTTGGGCATGCGCGACCGTTTAATGCCCCCACAGGGGGCCAATAGATTTTTCAAGGGGGACGGAATAGTGCCACATTCCCCAACGTCTTAATGCACACACAGTGTGCTGTTTGATTCATCCATTTCGAGACAATGTTGCCTCACTGGACGTGTGGTGAGTGGGAATAAGCCCATACGCATTCACTTTCACACAAAATGTCCGGCGGAGGAAGGGAGGGACAGGACCACAGATGGAGGAGGCGCCATACTTCCGGGATCATAACTTTTTGATTCCCATTTTCCTAATATCAAATGGTGGCGTCTTGCCGTATTTAGCTTTTGAAAAAAAATATTTGTGCTGTTTATACTGGAGTAATGGCACAGTGGATCTACCTACGATTATTTAATAATTAAGTTTAACGTTTTCCGCATTGTGCGGGGGCCTGATGGCTGGGTTTAGCCACCTTATAATTCTGTTCTTTTGGGTCGCATATATTGATCATCTAGTTTAGTTGCCACATTGTGTGGCTGGGCCTGATGGCTTTGGGTTTTAACCACCTTATAGAGATAATTTTGGGTCAATATGTGTTAATCTACTTGTTTGGTTGCCACATTGTGTGGCTGGACCTGACGGCTTGGGTTTTTTGGCCACCTTATAAGGATAATTTGAGGTCTTATGTTATACTTAATATATTTTTGCCGAATCGTTGCCACATTGTGCAGCTGGTCCTGATGGCTGGGGTTTTAGCCACCTTATAATGACTAGATTTACGGGTCAGTTTGATTAGTAACGTTTTAATGATTCACTATGTTACGAGATGTAGAAGAGAGAAGGAAAAAGATTGTTAGTAGTTGTGTTTTGGAGAGATTTGGATTGGTAGGCTACCTACAGTTTGATACCTGTAAATATATTGCATTGCATAACGAATCATATTTCTGATGCCCTTGTAGTACCGTAGTAGGTGATGAGTACAGGTGTAGCATCAGCCCGCGCACAGGCTGGACTACCCCAACTTGGGTAATAATCCGTATGCCACCTCCGCACACACTTCCCCACCCCGGCAAAATTCATAAAGGCGTCTAGTGATTCACTGTTGCCTTTATGGGAGAGCCATCAGCCACACGATTCGTTTAGGTGTGACTTCACGTTTAATCCTGAAATCATTATTGAGATTAATATGATGGTATTGTGGTTGTCAGGGACGAATCAATTAGAGAATTTATATAATTAATGTAAAGGATGGGTACTACAGTTACTGCTGCATTGCTTAGTTACTTATCGCTTATTGTATTGCTTGACGAATCACGTCCCCTACGCCGTCCGCAGTGGCGTAGTAGGTAGTGGGTGCAGGTGCGACATCGGCCCGCGTACAGGCTGGACCACCCCAACTTGGGTGATTATCCGTATTCCACATCCGCACCCACCCCGCCACCCCGTCAAAATCATACGGCGTCTAGAATAATCTCAGCCGCCCGTATGGAAGCGGCATAAATCACACTATCCGACCAGGGTGCGATTTCCGCTCCAATTATGCGTTTATCATTGAATAGAAAAGGTGGTATTGCACATATCAAATTGCATTGTTTATTGAGATAGTATTAGATTGTTCCCTATTTTATCTATCTCTTTGAGGAAAATCAATATGGATTCGTTAGTGAGCTTTGGGTTTGGATTGCTCTGGGATAAAATTTCCGGATAGGTGTAGGAAGAGCTAATGCCTTTGAGAGAATCGATTAGTTTTTCCCTTGGTGATTTGTATTTGGGGCAAACGTTGAATACATGCTGGAGATCCTCAGTATTTGGGCAGTGGGGGCAACTAGTTCCTCTTTCTTTATTGAGTTGTATGTATTTCCGCATACTGCCTGCTAGTTGGGTTTTGCCAGTTTTGATCCTATTAATGACTCATTCATTATGTTTGTTGATTGTTAGTGGGGCTTTGATCTTCCGACTCACAGTTTTTTGTATCGAGTAATGCGTACGGCCTTTGGGGCATGTATCCCACTCAGTTTGCCATTTTGACGTGATTGCTTTGGATATCATGCTATATATCTCTGGGATGCCGTTCTCGATATGCGTGGGGATAGGGTCATTGAGTTTGGATTTTGCCGCTAAATCGGCCTTGTCATTGCCTGGTATGTTGATATGTGAAGGCACCCACATGAATTCCACAATTAGATCTTGTTTCATCATGTTTTTAGAAGCAATTTTGTTTCTTTCAGGAGGTTTTCTGGCCCCTTTGAGTTTCCATTTGCTAATGATTTTAAAACGCTGAGTGAGTCGGTAATTATTAGCGTTTTATGGAATTTTTGTTGGTTTGCCAATTTTATTGCTTTCATTATGGCCCAGAATTCAGCTGTGTATATAGAGTAACCATCCGGGAGTCTATTTCCTAATTCCTTATTTAATTCCGGGATAGTTAGGGCTGCAGCAGTTCTGTCTGGGACTTTTGATTTCGATCCATCCGTGTAGATTTTGACAAATTCTTTATACGAATTGTCAATAATTGTAAGATTTTTGATCTTATCTCCAACGGTTGGTCCAGTTTGGAGCCAAAGGTTGTTGCTAAAAGGTTTATATTTGTATTCTTGCATGTCCATGGTGTAGGGTCTGGGTTTTGAATTTGCTCTGACTGTAGGCAGTCGATGTTAAGTTCTTTTCTTAACAAGTGGATCTTTTTTCCTGATGGTGGGAAGGGAACGAGTCTCTGGCTAAATGGAATATTGCATCTGTTGATGATATCTCTTGTAGGATGGTTGGGGTCATGAACTGAGTTTCTAGCTGTGTATTTTAGGATCAGTTCTTCTCTTCTTAGTGTTAGTGATGTTTCACCTATAAGGATTTGAAGTTCTTCTTTGGAAGTGTTGTTAAGGGCACCTGTACATATACGCATCGCTGTGGCTTGGATTATGTCTAGCCGTTTGAGGAGGGAGGGTTTGTCTGAGGCATAGATATGACACCCGTAGTCCAATTTTGATCTGATTAGGGCCCTATAAAGCGTTACAAGTGTGTCTTGATCGGCTCCCCACTTTAATCCTTTGATGTTTTTGAGGAGGTTTAGGTCACCATTGCATTTGCGTATTAATTCATTAATGTGGTGTTTCCATGTGAGATGTTGATCAAAATACATACCCAAGAATTTAACTACTTTGCCAGATGTAATGGGTTCGCCTTGTATGTACAGGGTGGGAGGTTCTATCATGTATCTGGCCTTAGGGGAGAATAAGATTCCAGTTGTTTTCCCTTTTGATAGTTTGAACTCCCATCTGTCAGCCCAATTACCAATATTTGTTAGACTGGTTTGTCGATCAGCGATTAGTTTTTGGCTGTATGGGTTGCTCGCCTTCCATATGCCACTGTTGTCCGCAAAGTGTGATAGGTCGATTTTTCTAAGATCGACTGCGTGTTCAAGGTCGTTGATCAAGATGTTAAAGAAAGTTGGGCTTAACACAACTTCCTTGAGGGGTACCATTTTCTTGTTCGTGGTTTTCTGAATATTGGTCCCCTATTCTTGTTCTGATTTGCCTTCCTTTTAGGAAATTATGAATCCATTTGTGCATGTGTCCACTGATCCCATAACGGTTCAGCTTAGCGATAAGGCCATCGGTCCAAACCAGATCAAAGGCTTTCTCAAGGTCTAGAAAAATCGCTATGAGATGTCGATCGTATTTTCTTTTAGCATTAAATGCTATTTTAATGCGCGACTCAAGCCTTACTAGCTGGTCCAAGGTGGATCTTTTGTTACGGCAGCCACTTTGGTTCTTTGAGATAAGGTTATTATTTTCAAGGTGGTGTTTGAGTCTGTTGTTAATCATTGTCTCCATCATCTTACAAATAGTGTCGGTGAGCGAGATTGGTCTGTAAGATGTCAGTTCGGTTGGGTCTTTACCGGCATTTGGGATTGGGATGACTATGGCTTGTTTCCATCTTTTGGGTATTTGTCCTGTCTTCCAAGATTTATTTATCATGTCGAGCACGATTTCCTCGATATTGGGAGGGATTTTTTTGTAAACTTCGTATCCTAAGTTATCTTCTCCTGGAGAGGTGGATTTTTTTTTTTTGTCTCTAACAGCTATCTTCCATTCCTCAACGGAAAAATGAGAATTTAGAGGGGAGTATTTGGGATCCCTGTCAGTAAAAAGATGAGGGCACTTTCTTTCTACTACTGCTCAGTTTGCCTGGAATTGTGCTGAATGGCTGGAATTGCTGCTCATTCCGGCAAAATATTTTGCCAGCTGTTCAGCTTTATCTTTGTTGATTATCGCTCCCTTGAAGGTGGGTATGCTGTTGCCATTGTTGCCTCTCATGGCTTTTACTTTTCTCCAAACCTGCTTAGAATTGCATTGCTTAATATCAAGGGTGGAGCAGTATGTTTACCACGATGATTCCATTGGTGTTAGGATAACTAGCTTTGCCTCTTTTTCCTTGGCTTTATATTCCATATAATCTGTTGATAGATCTGTGTGCCTGAATTTGTTTAGGGCTTTCTTCTTTTCTTTGATTATGTTATTGCAGTCATCGTTCCACCATGGAATGGGTAATTTTGAAATTGAATTGTTCCCTTTTCCTGTTTTGGGGATGCTATTTATGGCAGCCTCATTTATAGCTTCTAGGATCTTTTGGTTATATCTGTCAATGTCTTCGTCCTGCAAATTTGAAATATTTATGCCGATAAGGGAGGAGTTGAATGTGTGCCAGTCGGCTTTATCCAATCTCCATCTGGGTATTTTTGAGGAGGTGGAGATTGTGTTGGTAAGATTGACGGTGATGTATATCGGGAAGTGGTCACTACCCAGAGTGGTTTCTCTATCCACCTCCCAATTTGTCATGGTTGCTAATTTGGGAGATCAGATCGTCAGATCTAGTGCTAATAGAGAACCGTCCTCCGGGCTAATCCTAGTTTTGGTTCCGTCATTAAATAGAACTTGGTTGTTATTATATACCCATTCCTCAATCATTTTGCCTCTCTTATTTTGGTAAGTTCCTCCCCATCGTTTGCTATGGGCATTGAAATCGCCACATGTTATATACTCATTCGCAGAGCTAACTAGCTGTGTATAATTTATAGGGGAGACTGTATATGGTTTTCCATTGTCGTAAATATTGAAAATTTCAATTGTTAGCTGGCCAATGTGTATGACTACCGAATGGTACTCGAGGGATATAGGTACGTTTGGGTCAATTTGAGTGTTTGGGTGTTATCAACAAAAATTGCCAGGCCCCCTCCTTTGTTTTCGTTACCTCTCATACAAATTTGCTGTTTGAAAAACCGGGGATTTTGGCAGACATTTAGAGTTTTTATTTAATAAAGTTTCTTGGATACAAATGATGTCTGGTTTTTGGTTAGACTTATCGAGTTTAATCAGTAGTTCTTTTTTATTTATGTTAAGACCCCGGCTATTCCATTACCAAATTATCCAAGTAGTCCGCGAAAATGCCTTTCTGAATCTTGTCGCCCTTGTGGTACTCTTCTGCCTTGGGAAAGTGGTAAATTTCGTATACTTCAAACAGTTGATATCCCAGGTCCAGAGCTTTAAATAAATCCACGCTGACCCACGTTCCTGTCAATGCCCGTTTTTCCTGAATGTGATGACAATGTTGGTCTTGGTTACACAATGGAAGCATCAGTTTTCCTTGGCAATGATGAGGTAAAGCGGGATGATACAATTCCGTGGGAGGTAATCAATCCTTCGTATTGTCGAATGTTGTCCACGTCGATGTGTTCCGTCAGCAATTGTGGGTGTCCTGCGGAAAATGACAATATTTGTACACGTAACGATACAGTGAACAGACTCCAGGTATATGATATCTTATCCTTTCTCTTCGCTGGCGTGTTACAGCAAACAGGTGGCATTCGTCCGTCCTCCATACAAACTGTCCCGCCGGTTCAGAGGGTCCACCAACTTGTAACTATCCACGATGCGTTTAAACTCGGGAAACGTTTTTCAAACGGTGATCGTACTCGTGTTCCCACATTTCTACGACTTGGTATCCTTGCTGTTCTAACTTCAAGCGGCGTTTGGCAAGTGGCTTCGTACAAGTTTTCCAAGGTACGTTGTAGAAACTGATTTTTGGTGTCACGTTGAGGGTAGCAGATCGGACATCCGTGTAATAAGCAACCGTTAAACTCGTACATGATCTTAGGGTTTTCTAAGTCCCAGGCATCCACTGAATCATTTCCAATAGTCTTTGCGCCTGCTCCGTTTCAGGCATGTTGGATCCATTTGCCTTTCTTGTCGCACAAGTAATATAGCCAGCGCAGAGCTTTGAGCGAGTATGCACGTTTGACAAAATTGGTTGTTTGAGGGCAGATGACAGCCAGGGTCTTCTCGGGCATGATTCGTTTTCGGTTCACTAAGGAACACGCTTTGGCAATGGTACAGGCTTTATTCAAGGGGTCGATCACTCCGTGCTCCATGAATAATTCTCAAACTTTTCCACACCATCGCCGTAAAATGTCCACGTCTGATCGACAATACTTTTACATTTCTTCCTGAAAGTCGAAGAGGTCCGAGGCGTGAGTTTGGTACCAAGCATAGAAAGCTTCTCGTTGTTTACTGTTTGATGAACTCTGGTTTGACTTTGACTCTCTGGGTCTGGATGCAGACGTAGATGGTATGGAGTCTGCCTCACTCATGTCATCTTCTTTGTTCGGTGCGCATGTTGTCGGGGTCGTAGTAGTGAGCTTCAGGCAAATGTGGTAGAACGGCATGTTGATTGGTTTTGGTACTGAAAATGTGCGGAATATCCTTTGGTCATTTCTGTCATTCCAAACCTATTAGCCATTCGACTTAACGGCATGGCCAAGTAACTCACCCAATCTTTAAACTGCACATGTCCCACTTGCATGGAAATGACTTTGGCTTCGTTCAAGGTCACTTTAGGACGCTCGGTGCTTTGTTCAGTATAGTATCTGAGAAGAAATTATCCATCGTAAGTAGTATAGTGGGTTACCGTAGCGTCAATGGGAATTAGCATTACAGACCCCCCCTGGGCCAGTATAGCGTCAAGAAAGTAGGTCAACACCCTGGGCCTGTATAGCGTCAATGGAAATTTTTGTAGAGCGGTGACTAGGAGACTGGGGGTTTGTAGAGCGATAAGCGACAGGTGGCATGTTTCTTTTTTTAGTAGAGGAAGGGTTTTATATATATATATACATATTCGTTTAGGGGGAGACCAAATGAAAATTAAGATCTTTTCGAGGTATTGGAAGTGGCCCTGAAAAGGGCCGTTGTTTGTTATGTGATGTTAACACTATTCTGTTAACATACAGGACATCGCATAGGTCTTCTTATCTTCCTCAAATTTCTCAAAGTTTGTCTTAAGCTGTGTCTCACTTCTGGTCCGTAGATGAGAGTCCGCTTAAGACAGCCTTGTCCTTCCACATAACATCTTCTTTTCCAAAGAGTGGCCCCGGTGATCCGGATGACAGTCCATTTTGTTTTCACATACATGGGTAAGTCTGTACGGAACAGCATTGAGGATACCAAAGTAGAGGATTCTACGTCTATCAACATCTTCTCTGTGACGAGAACAGGTGAAGGAAATGAAGTGAACCGCGTTTATTTATAGTGGAAGACCGGATCGAAACGGATTGAAATGGTTCATCAATCCCAACACGCGTTACAAAATTCAGTCACTTCGCGGAGTCTGTCTTCCAATCCGAAGAGAGCTACCTGTGACGTCACATTTCCTATATAGGCACACTAGCGTCTGTGCGCAGTGAATCGATGCGGTAGTGTTTTGTGAAACATGACGGAACCTAAGAAGACAATGAATTGGGGTGCACCGGGTGTGGAGACGAGAAGTAATGGTACAGCAGCAGCTACCAAAGTGAACACAGTGCTACTTCCCGAAGAGGTTGATTTCAACTGGGATTTAGTGGATTTTTTTTTTTTTTTTCAAGAATTTGTTCCGGTACCAGTACCTTCGCCACTTTCTCCTTCATTACCACGTGTCGACGATTTTAAACAAAGACAGAGAGAAGAATTGGAGAAATTTTTACAGAAGCAGAAAGAAGCAGAGCAAGCATTTCTTCTTGAACAGAAACAGCGAGAAGAAGAAGAAGAGGCAAGAAGGAAACAACAGGAAGAAGAAGAAGCAGAGAAGAAACAAAGTCTAGGAGAGAAGGAGAACATCGAAAGTCAAACGGTCACGGTACTCTTGGACATTTTGGCCGAGTTAAGAAGTCTGAAACAAATGTATCAGACTTCTTTATTACGACTCAAGAGAAAAAGACCTTCCCGAGCCAAACAACCTAACCCTGTGACTACACCACAGATACCACCCCTAGTGATATCTACTAAATCATTGACAGGAGCAAGTCCACAAGTAGGCCTTGGCCGTGGCAAAGGCTTAAGACAGTTAAAGCGAATTGATTCTCGTTCCTGAGTTTGTTCTAAGGAAAAACAAACACTCAACAGTCCTTTTCAGGGCTACCCAATACTCTCGAAAAGAGGGACTATTCATTTTGCCAAAATCAATTAAAACTCAAATTCCCTTCTTTAACCCTATGATGTACGTATTGTGAGTGTATGAGTGTAGGTCCTTATTATTTCTAAATAATGAAAACCAAGAGACACTTACGTTTTTTTCAGTTTGTTCTATTCTGTTACAAATTTTTTACAATTCAATATCACAACATAGCACAACACAACTCTTTTAAAAAAGTTCATAGATTTCTTCTCTGTCTTTTTTCTTTCACTCTCTCTGTTTTTTCAATTTCTTCACTTTTACACTTTTTTCCTCTTCTTCGTCTTCTTCTTCCTCACATTTTTCTCGTCTTCTTTTCTTTTCTGTCTTCTCTTTCTGAACGTGTCTGGGTTCTTCTTTTGTCAAGGCTAACTCTGTTTCTTCTTCCTCCTTCTCCTGCTCCTGTTGTTTCTTAGGGCACTCTGAAGACCAATGTCCTTTCTCTTGACAATGATAACAGGTATTTTGACTTTTGTTTCTTTTGACACTGGCCTTGCTTCTTTGACGGTCTGGACATTCTGTAGCCCAATGCCCTTTCTTTTGACAGATATAGCAAGTATCTTGACTTTTATCTCGAAAGGAAGGAGAGTAGTCCGTCGGCTTGTCTGAAGAAAACTTTCTTATCACCCCTCGCAATGCTCTAATCAGAAGTTCTATCTGTGTGGGTTCTTCCATTGTGCTGGTCAGCTTGAGAGCGAAATGAATACTGAGAGGGGAGTCACTAGCCCTTTATATATGCCCTGGTCTGACATAGATATATAGGGGTTCATGGTGTTTCACAGGTAGTCATTTGACTTTTGCCGTCAAGATGAAACGATCGCATCATTTCGAAAAGAAAGAAGAAGAAGAAAGTAAGAGGCAGAAACGTGATTTATCGCCTCGCACAGTAGCTGAAGTCTTGGCACAAATTCATGCCAGCGATTTTGAAGATGAGATGAGGGAACCAGAATCGAAGCCTAAAGAGTCTACACCAAATCAAAGTCCATTACCACCCGTAAACCCTGAAAAGTACTACCATATTCGGGAGACGGACAAACGCTCTTCCAGAAAATTTGGAACCACAGCCTACACGTACGCAGTGAAATTTAAAGATTTCAAGTCTGACGTACCCTTGGAAAAAGCAGAAGGGTTCATCACCGATGTGTGGGATTCTTTGTTAACCACACTAAAACGGCAATGTCGAGCCAAAGAAGACGATCGCTTGAGACTCTCTATTCATCACGACAATTTGAAGTCTCCCGTTTGGATCGAGTTTAGCAGTCCAACAGAATTGACACCTTCCAAAATCATGGACAAGATTCAACACGTACAACAATCCAACGACAAATTTCACATCACGGACGGAAAAGCGACACTGTACATGACCCACGTGTCTCTTCCCCAAGGGACAGGTAAAAAAAGTTGATGTTGGTAGACAACTTGCGTAACCTCAAGCGTAGTCTCGTCCAAATTAACAATCCAAAAGACAAGATGTGCTTAGCCCGTGCCATCGTGGTGGGACAAACGTATGCCAACAAGAACGATACGGTAGAATGGAAAAGAGCCTGGAAAACTATTCAACAATCGGACCGAGCCAAACAACGAAAAGAAGCAGAACTCCTGTTACAGCAAGTGGGGTTAGCTAAAGACACACCCTGTGGCATTCCTGAAATGCAAAAGTTGCAAGACGTCTTGGCTCCACGTTACACCTTGAAAGTTCACCCTCAAGAAGTGCGCGGACCTCTGTTGTTTCGAGGTCAAGATTTTAAAGACGGAAAATACATTCACGTCTATCATCATGATGAACATTTTGATGCCATTACCAGTATCACTGCATTTCCTGTCATACAGTTATTACTGTGAGAAATGTGACTATGGCTATAACAATCGAGAGCAACACAAGCATTGTGGATCGAAATGCTCAGGATGTTTAGCTTCTACACCCTGTCTGGACGAAGGACAAGAACGAGTGCATTGCTCTGTTTGTCAGCGCACGTTTGTCAGTCCTGCCTGTTACCAACAGCACCTAAAGACGCAAGGTTCACAGCAGAAATGTGCTTGTCAGCTCTTGAGATTGTGCCCTACTTGTGGACAAGGCATACA
>JAECUM010031533.1:0-18747 GCA_016617855.1 Megalonaias nervosa | reverse complement strand
TCCGGTTCAGGCAAGTCCAGAGGAGATGATTCTGGTTCAATACCGGTTCAAACCGGTTAATTCCATCCCGATTTTGTATGTTAGTTCATTATTGGACAGGTTTCAACCATTTAAACCGGTTCAACCCGGTTCCATCCGTTTCTAGCTCGATCCATCCGGTTCATTCCAGTCCAGAGGATTTGATACTGGTTCAGAACCGCTTCAAACCGGTTTATTCCATGCCGATTTGTATGTTAATTCACTATTGGACAGGTTTTACCCGGTTTAAACCGGTTCAAACCTGTTCCATCCGGTTCTATTTGGTTCCGTCCGGTTCAGTCCAGTCAGAGGAGTTGATACTGGTTCATAACCGGTTCAAACCGGTGTATTCCATGCTGAATTTGTATGTTCATCGATTATTGGACAGGTTTACTCCGGTTTAAACCGGTTCAAACCGGTTCCCTCAGGTTCTGACTGGTACCATCCGGTTCAGACCAGTCCAGTGGAGATCATACTGGTTCATAACCGGTTAAAACCGCTTTATTCCATGCCGATTTTGTATGATAATTCATTATTGGACAGGTTTTAACCGGTTTCAACCGGTTCAAACCGGTTCCATCCGGTTCTAACTGGTTCCATCCGGTTCAGACCGGTCCAGAGGAGTTGATACTGGTTCATGACCGCTTCAAACCGGTTTATTCCATGCCGATGTTGTATGCTCAATCATTATTGTACAGATTTTATCCGGTTCAAACCGGTTCAAACCGGTTCCATCCGGTTATAACTGGTTCCATCCGGTTCAGACCAGTCCGGAGGAGATGATTCTGGTTCAATACCGGTTCAAACCGGTTAATTCCATCCCGATTTTGTATGTTAGTTCATTATTGGACAGGTTTTAACCGATTTAAACCGGTTCAAACCGGTTCCATCCGTTTCTAGCAAGTTCCATCCGATTGAGACCAGTCCAGAGGAGTTGATACTGGTTCGGAACCGCTTCAAACCGGTTTATTCCATGCCGATTTTGTATGTTAATTCACTATTGGACAGATTTTATCCGGTTTAAACCGGTTCAAACCGGTTCCATCCGGTTCTATCTGGTTCCGTCCGGTTCAGTCCAGTCAGAGGAGTTGATATTGGTTCATAACCAGTTCAAACCGGTGTATTCCATGCTGATTTTGTATGTTCTTCGATTATTGGACAGGTTTTATCCGGTTTAAACCGGTTCAAACCAGTTCCATCAGGTTCTGACTCTTTCCATCCGGTTCAGACCAGTCCAGTGGAGATCATACTGGTTCATAACCGGTTCAAACCGCTCTATTCCATGCGGATTTTTTATGATAATTCATTATTGGACAGGTTTTATCCGGTTTGAACCGGTTCAAACCGGTTCCATCCGGTTCTAACTGGTTCCATCCGGTTCAGACCAGTCCAGAGGAGTTGTTAGTGGTTCATGACCGGTTCAAACCGGTTTATTCCATGCCGATGTTGTATGCTCACTCTTTATTGGACAGATTTTATCCGGTTTAAACCGGTTCACACCGGTTCCATCCGGTTATAACTGGTTCCACCCGGTTCAGCCCAGTCCAGAGGATATGATTCTGGTTCAATACCGGTTCAAACCGGTTAATTCCATGCCGATTTTGTATGTTAGTTCATTATTGGACAGGTTTTAACCGATTTAAACCAATTCAAACCGGTTCCATCCGTTTCTAGCTGGTTCCATCCGATTGAGACCAGTCCAGCGGAGTTGATACTGGTTCGGAACCGCTTCAAACCGTTTTTTTCCATGCCGATTTTGTATGTTAATTCACTATTGGACAGATTTTATCCGGTTTAAACCGGTTCAAACCGGTTCAAACCGGTTCCATCCGGTTATAACTGATTCCATCCGGTTCAGACCAGTCCAGAGGAGATGATTCTGGTTCAATACCGGTTCAAACCGGTGTATTCCATGCTGATTTTGTATGTTCATCGATTATTCGACAGGTTTACTCCGGTTTGAACCGGTTCAAACCGATTCCATCAGGTTCTGACTGGCTCCATCCGGTTCAGACCAGTCCAGTGGAGATCATACTGGTTCAATACCGGTTCAAACCGGTTAATTCCATGCCGATTTTGTATGTTAGTTCATTATTGGACAAGTTTTATCCGGTTTGAACCGGTTCAAACCGGTTCCATCCGTTTCTAGCTGGTTCCATCCGATTGAGACCAGTCCAGAGGAGTTGATACCTGTTCGGAACCGCTTCAAACCGGTTTATTCCATGCCGATTTTGTATGTTTATTCATTAAGGGACACCTTTTATCCCGTTTAAACCGGTTCAAACCGGATCCATCCGGTTCTAACTGGTTCCGTCCGGTTCAGTCCAGTCAGAGGAATTGATATTGGTTCATAACTGGTTCAAACCGGTTTATTCCATGCTGATTTTGTATGTTAGTTCATTATTGGACAGGTTTTAACCGATTTAAACCGGTTCCATCCGTTTCTAACTGGTTCCATCCGATTGAGACCAGTCCAGAGGAGTTGATACTTGTTCGGAACCGCTTCAAACCGGTTTATTCCATGCCTATTTTGTATGTTAATTCATTATTGGACAGGTTTCCTCCGGTTTGAACCGGTTCAAACCGATTCCATCCGGTGCTAACTGGTTCCATCCGGTTCAGACCAGTCCAGAGGAGTTGCTACTGGTTCCGAACCGCTTCAAACCGGTTTATTCCATGCCGATTTTGTATGTTAATTCACTATTAGACAGATTTTATCCGGTTCAAACCGGTTCCATCCGGTTCTAACTGGTTCCATCCGGTTCAGACCAGTCCAGAGGAGTTGATACTGGTTCATGACCGGTTCAAAGCGGTTTATTCCATGCCGATGTTGTATGTTCAGTCATTATTGTACAGGTTTTATCTGGTTTAAACCGGTTCAAACCGGTTCCATCCCGTTATAACTGGTCCCATCCGGTTCAGACCGGTCCAGAGGAGATGGTTCTGGTTCAATACCGGTTCAAACCGGTTAATTCCATGCCGATTTTGTATGTTAATTCATTATTGGACAGGTTTTATCCGGTTTGAACCGTTTCAACCCGGTTCCATCCGGTTCTAACTGGTTATATCCGGTTTAGACCAGTCCAGGGGAGTTGCTACTGCTTCAGAACCGCTTCAAACCGGTTTATTCCATGCCGATTTTGTATGTTAATTCATTATTGGACAGATTTTCTCCGGTTTGAACCGGTTCAACAGAGGAGATGATTCTGGTTCAATACCGGTTCAAACGGGTTAATTCCATGCCGATTTTGTATGTTAGTTCATTATTGGACAGGTTTTAACCGATTTAAACCGGTTCAAACCGGTTACATCCGTTTCTAGCTGGTTCCATCCGATTGAGACCAGTCCAGAGGAGTTGATACCTGTTCGGAACCGCTTCAAACCGTTTTATTCCATGCCGATTTTGTACGTCAATTAATTATGGGACACGTTTTATCCGGTTTAAACCGGTTCAAACAGGATCCATCCGGTCCTATCTGGTTCCGTCCGGTTCAATCCAGTCAGAGGAGTTCATATTGGTTCATAA
This sequence comes from Megalonaias nervosa, assembly GCA_016617855.1. NCBI lineage: Eukaryota > Metazoa > Mollusca > Bivalvia > Unionida > Unionidae > Megalonaias > Megalonaias nervosa. The sequence goes on along the minus strand of JAECUM010031533.1, from coordinate 15,203 downwards.
CTGGATCAAACCGGTTTATTCTATGCTGATTTTGTATGTTCATCGATTATTGGACAGGTTTTGTCCGGTTTAAACCGGTTCAAAATGGTTCCATCCGGTTCTGTCAGGTTCCATCCGGTTCAGACCAGTCCAGAGGAGTTGATACTGGTTCATGACCGGTTCAAACCGGTTTATTCCATGCCGATGTTGTATGTTCAATCATTATTGGACAGGTTTTATCCGGTTTCAACCGGTTCAAACCGGTTCCATCCGGTTCTACCTGGTTGTATCCGGTTCAGACCAGTAAAGAGGAGTTGCTACTGGTTCAGAACCGCTTCAAACCGGTTTATTCCATGCCGATTTTGTATGTTAATTCATTATTTGACAGATTTTATCCAGTTTAAACCGGTTCAAACCGGTTCAAACCGGTTCCATCCGGTTATAACTGGTTCCATCCGGTTCAGACCAGTCCAGAGGAGATGATTCTGGTTCAAAACCGGTTCAAACCGGTTAATTCCATGCCGATTTTGTATGTTAGTTCATTATTGGACAGGTTTTAACCGATTTAAACCGGTTCATACCGGTTCCATCCGTTTCTAGCTGGTTCCATCCGATTGAGACCAGTCCAGAGGAGTTGATACGAGTTCGGAACCGCTTCAAACCGGTTTATTCCATGCCGATTTTATATGTTAATTCACTACTGGACAGATTTTATCCGGTTTAAACCGGTTCAAACCGGTTCCATCCGGATATAACTGGTTCCATACGGTTCAAGCCAGTCCAGAGGAGAAGATTCTGGTTCATAACCGGTTCAAACCGGTTTATTCCATGCATATTTTGTATGTTAATTCATTATTGGACAGGTTTCATCCGGATTGAACCGGTTCAAACCGGTTCCATCCGGTTCTAACTGGTTCCATCCGGTTCAGACCAGTACAGAGGAGTTGATACTGGTTCATGACCGGTTCAAAGCGGTTTATTCCATGCCGATGTTGTATGTTCAGTCATTATTGGACAAGTTTTATCCGGTTAAAACCGGTTTAAACCGGTTCCGTCCGGTTCTAACTGGTTCCATCCGGTTCAAACCAGTCCAGAGGAGTTGATACTGGTTCATAACTGCTTCAAACCGGTTTATTCCATGCCGATGTTATATGTTCAGTCATTATTGGACAGGTTTTATCCGGTTTAAACCGGTTCAAACCGGTTCCATCCGGTTCTAACTGGTTCCATCCGGTTCAGACCAGTCCAGAGGAGTTGATACTGGATCAGAATCGCTTCTAACCGGTTTATTCCATGCCGATTTTGTATGTTAATTCACTAATGGACAGATTTTTTCCGGTTTAATCCGGTTCAAACCGGTTCCATCCGCTTCTAACTGCTTCCATCCGGTTCAGACCAGTCCAGAGGAGTTGATACTAGTTCATGGCCGGTTCAAACCAGTTTATTCCATGCCGATGTTGTATGTTCAATCATTATTGGACAGGTTTTTTCCGGTTTAAACCGGTTCAAACCGGATCCATTCGTTTGTAGCTGGTTCCATCCGGTTGAGACCAGTCCAGAGGAATTGATACTGGTTCAGAACCGCTTCAAACCGGTTTATTCCATGCCAATTTTGTATGTTAATTCATTATTGGACAAGTTTTATCCGGTTTAAACCGGTTCAAACCGGATCCATCCGGTTCTAACTGGTTCCGTCCGGTTCAGTCCAGTCAGAGGAATTGATATTGGTTCATAACTGGTTCAAACCGGTTTATTCCATGCTGATTTTGTATGTTAGTTCATTATTGGACAGGTTTTAACCGATTTAAACCGGTTCCATCCGTTTCTAGCTGGTTCCATCCGATTGAGACCAGTCCAGAGGAGTTGATACTTGTTCGGAACCGGTTCAAAGCGGTTTATTCCATGCCGATGTTGTATGTTCAGTCATTATTGGACAGGTTTTATCCGGTTAAAACCTGTTCAAACCGATTCCATCCGATTCTAACTGGTTCCATCCGGTTCAGACCAATCCAGAGGAGTTGATACTGGTTCAGAACTGCTTCAAACCGGTTTATTCCATGCCGATGTTGTATGTTCAGTCATTATTGGACAGGTTTTATCCTGTTTAAACCGGTTCAAATCGGTTCCATCCGGTTCTAACTGGTTCCATCCGGTTCAGACCTTTCCAGAGGAGTTGATACTGGATCAGAATCGCTTCAAACCGGTTTCTTCCATGCCGATTTTGTATGTTAATTCACTAATGGACAGATTTTTTCCGGTTTAAACCTGTTCAAACCGGTTCCATCCGGTTCTAACTGGTTCCATCCGGTTCACACCAGTCCAGAGGAGTTGATACTGGTTCATGACCGGTTCAAACCAGTTTATTCCATGCCGATGTTGTCTGTTCAATCATTATTGGACAGGTTTTTTCCGGTTTAAACCGGTTCAAACCGGATCCAACCGTTTGTAGCTGGTTCCATCCGGTTGAGACCAGTCCAGAGGAATTGATACTGGTTCAGAACCGCTTCAAACCGGTTTATTCCATGCCGATTTTGTATGATAATTCATTATTGTACAAGTTTTATCCGGTTTGAACCGGTTCAAACCGGTTCCATCCGTTTCTAGCTGGTTCCATCCGATTGAGACCAGTCCAGAGGAGTTGATACCTGTTCGGAACCGCTTCAAACCGGTTTATTCCATGCCGATTTTGTATGTTAATTCATTAAGGGACACCTTTTATCCGGATTAAACCGGTTCAAACCGGATCCATCCGGTTCTAACTGGTTCCGTCCGGTTCAGTCCAGTCAGAGGAGTTGATATTGGTTCATAACCGGATCAAACCGGTTTATTCCATGCTGATTTTGTATGTTCATCGATTATTGGACAGGTTTTGTCCGGTTTAAACCGATTCAAACCGGTTCCATCCGGTTCTGACAGGTTCCATCCGGTTCAGACCAGTCCAGTGCAGATCATACTGGTTCATAACCGGTTCAAACCGTTTTATTCCATGCCGATTTTGTATGATAATTCATTATTGGACAAGTTTTATCCGGTTTCAACCGGTTCAAACCGGTTCCAACCGGTTCTAACTGGTTCCATCCGGTTTAGACCAGTACAGAGGAGTTGATACTGGTTCATGACCGGATCAAACCGGTTTATTCCATGACGATGTTGTATGTTCAGTCATTATTGGACAGGTTTTATCCGGTTTAAGCCGGTTCAAACCGGTTCTGTCTGGTTCAAACTGGTTCCATCCGGTTCAGACCAGACCAGAGGAGTTGATACTGGTTCAGAACCGCTTCAAACCGGTTTTTTTCATGCCGCTGTTGTATGTTCAATCATTAGTTGACAGGTTTTATCCGGTTTAAACCGGTTCAAACCGGTTCCATCCTGTTATAACTGGTTCCATCCGGTTCAGAACAGTACAGAGGAGTTGATACTGGTTCATAACCGGTTCAAACCGGTTTATTCCATGAGGATTTTGTATGTTAATTCATTATTGGACAGGTTTCATCCGGTTTCAACCGGTTCAAAAAGGTTCCATCCGTTTCTAGCTGGTTCCATCCGATTCAGACCAGTCCAGAGGAGTTGATACTGGTTCGGAACCGCTTCAAACCGGTTTATTCTATGCCGATTTTGTATGTTCATTCACTATTGGACAGGTTTTACCTGGTTTAAACCGGTTCAAACCGGTTCCATCCGGTTCTATTTGGTTCCGTCCGGTTCAGTCCAGTCAGAGGAGTTGATATTGGTTCATAACCGGTTCAAACCGGTGTATTCCATGCTGATTTTGTATGTTCATCGATTATCCCACAGGTTTTTTCAGGTTTAAACCGATTTTGTATGTTAGTTCATTATTGGACAGGTTTTAACCGATTTAAACCAGTTCAAACCGGTTCCAACCGTTTCTAGCCGGTTCCATGCGATTGAGACCAGTCCAGAGGAGTTGATACTGGTTCGGAACCGCTTCAAACCGGTTTATTCCATGCCGATTTTGTATGTTAATTCACTATTAGACAGATTTTAACCGGTTCAATCCGGTTCCATCCGGTTATAACTGGTCCCATCCGGTTCAGACCGGTCCAGAGGAGATTGTTCTGGTTCATAATCGGTTCAAACCGGTTTATTCCATGCCGATTTTGTATGTTAATTCATTATTTGACAGATTTTATCCAGTTTAAACCGGTTCAAACCGGATCCATCCGGTCCTATCTGGTTCCGTCCGGTTCAATCCAGTCAGAGGAGTTCATATTGGTTCATAACTGGATCAAACCGGTTTATTCTATGCTGATTTTGTATGTTCATCGATTATTGGACAGGTTTTGTCCGGTTTAAACCGGTTCAAAATGGTTCCATCCGGTTCTGTCAGGTTCCATCCGGTTCAGACCAGTCCAGAGGAGTTGATACTGGTTCATGACCGGTTCAAACCGGTTTATTCCATGCCGATGTTGTATGTTCAATCATTATTGGACAGGTTTTATCCGGTTTCAACCGGTTCAAACCGGTTCCATCCGGTTCTACCTGGTTGTATCCGGTTCAGACCAGTAAAGAGGAGTTGCTACTGGTTCAGAACCGCTTCAAACCGGTTTATTCCATGCCGATTTTGTATGTTAATTCATTATTTGACAGATTTTATCCAGTTTAAACCGGTTCAAACCGGTTCAAACCGGTTCCATCCGGTTATAACTGGTTCCATCCGGTTCAGACCAGTCCAGAGGAGATGATTCTGGTTCAAAACCGGTTCAAACCGGTTAATTCCATGCCGATTTTGTATGTTAGTTCATTATTGGACAGGTTTTAACCGATTTAAACCGGTTCATACCGGTTCCATCCGTTTCTAGCTGGTTCCATCCGATTGAGACCAGTCCAGAGGAGTTGATACGAGTTCGGAACCGCTTCAAACCGGTTTATTCCATGCCGATTTTATATGTTAATTCACTACTGGACAGATTTTATCCGGTTTAAACCGGTTCAAACCGGTTCCATCCGGATATAACTGGTTCCATACGGTTCAAGCCAGTCCAGAGGAGAAGATTCTGGTTCATAACCGGTTCAAACCGGTTTATTCCATGCATATTTTGTATGTTAATTCATTATTGGACAGGTTTCATCCGGATTGAACCGGTTCAAACCGGTTCCATCCGGTTCTAACTGGTTCCATCCGGTTCAGACCAGTACAGAGGAGTTGATACTGGTTCATGACCGGTTCAAAGCGGTTTATTCCATGCCGATGTTGTATGTTCAGTCATTATTGGACAAGTTTTATCCGGTTAAAACCGGTTTAAACCGGTTCCGTCCGGTTCTAACTGGTTCCATCCGGTTCAAACCAGTCCAGAGGAGTTGATACTGGTTCATAACTGCTTCAAACCGGTTTATTCCATGCCGATGTTATATGTTCAGTCATTATTGGACAGGTTTTATCCGGTTTAAACCGGTTCAAACCGGTTCCATCCGGTTCTAACTGGTTCCATCCGGTTCAGACCAGTCCAGAGGAGTTGATACTGGATCAGAATCGCTTCTAACCGGTTTATTCCATGCCGATTTTGTATGTTAATTCACTAATGGACAGATTTTTTCCGGTTTAATCCGGTTCAAACCGGTTCCATCCGCATCTAACTGCTTCCATCCGGTTCAGACCAGTCCAGAGGAGTTGATACTGGTTCATGGCCGGTTCAAACCAGTTTATTCCATTCCGATGTTATATGTTCAATCATTATTGGACAGGTTTTTTCCGGTTTAAACCGGTTCAAACCGGATCCATTCGTTTGTAGCTGGTTCCATCCGGTTGAGACCAGTCCAGAGGAATTGATACTGGTTCAGAACCGCTTCAAACCGGTTTATTCCATGCCAATTTTGTATGTTAATTCATTATTGGACACGTTTTATCCGGTTTAAACCGGTTCAAACCGGATCCATCCGGTTCTAACTGGTTCCGTCCGGTTCAGTCCAGTCAGAGGAATTGATATTGGTTCATAACTGGTTCAAACCGGATTATTCCATGCTGATTTTGTATGTTCATCGATTGTTGGACAGGTTTTATCCGGTTCAAACCGGTTCAAAAGGGTTCCATTTGGTTCTGCCAGGTTCCATCCGGTTCAGACCAGTGCAGAGGAGTTGATACTGGTTCATGACCGGTTCAAACCGGTTTATTCCATGCCGATGTTGTATGTTCAGTAATTATTGGACTGGTTTCATCCGTTTTAAACCTGTTCAAACCGGTTCCATCCGGTTCTAACTGGTTCCATCCGGTTCAGACCAGTCCAGAGGAGTTGCTACTGGTTCAGAACCGCATCAAACCGGTTTATTCCATTCCAATTTTGTATGTTAATTCATTATTGGACAGATTTTATCCGGTTTAAACCGGTTCAAAAAGGTTCAAACCGGTTCCATCCGGTTATAACTGATTCCATCCCTTTCAGACCAGTCCAGAGGAGATGATTCTGGTTCAAAACCGGTTCAAACCGGTTAATTCCAAGCCGATTTTGTAAGTTAGTTCATTATTGTACAGGTTTTAACCGATTTAAACCGGTTCAAACCGGTTCCATCCGTTTCTAGCTGGTTCCATCCGATTGATAGCAGTCCAGAGGAGTTGATACCTGTTCGGAACCGCTTCAAACCGGTTTATTCCAAGCCGATTTTGTACGTTAATTAATTATGGGACACGTTTTATCCGGTTTAAACCGGTTCAAACCGGATCCATCCGATCCTATCTGGATCCGTCCGGTTCAATCCAGTCAGAGGAGTTCATATTGGTTCATAACTGGATCAAACCGGTTTATTCTATGCTGATTTTGTATGTTCATCGATTATTGGACAGGTTTTGTCCGGTTCAAACCGGTTCAAAAGGGTTCCATTTGGTTCTGCCAGGTTCCATCCGGTTCAGACCAGTCCAGAGGAGTTGATACTGGTTCATGACCGGTTCAAACCGGTTTATTCCATGCCGATGTTGTATGTTCAATCATTATTGGACAGGTTTTATCCGGTTTCAACCGGTTCAAACCGGTTCCATCCGGTTCTAACTGGTTATATCCGGTTCAGACCAGTCCAGAGGAGTTGCTACTGGTTCAGAACCGCTTCAAACCGGTTTATTCCATGCCGATTTTGTATGTTAATTCATTATTGGACAGATTTTATCCAGTTTAAACCGGTTCAAACCGGTTCAAACCGGTTCCATCCGGTGATAACTGGTTCCATCCGGTTCAGACCAGTCCAGAGGAGATGATTCTGGTTCAATACCGGTTCAAACCGGTTCATTCCATGCCGATTTTGTATGTTAGTTCATTATTGGACAGGTTTTAACCGATTTTAACCGGTTCATACCGGTTCCATCCGTTTCTAGCTGGTTCATTCCGATTGAGACCAGTCCAGAGGAGTTGATACGAGTTCGGATCCGCTTCAAACCGGTTTATTCCATGCCGATTTTATATGTTAATTCACTACTGGACAGATTTTATCCGGTTTAAACCGGTTCAAACCGGTTCCATCCGGATATAACCGGTTCCATCCGGTTCAGGCCAGTCCAGAGGAGAAAATTCTGGTTCATATCCGGTTCAAACCGGTTTATTCGATGCCTATTTTGTATGTTAATTCATTATTGGACAGGTTTCATCCTGTTTGAACCGGTTGAAACCGGATCTATCCGGGTCTACCTGGATCCATCCTGTTCAGACCAGTCCAGAGGAGTTGATACTGGTTCATGACCGGTTCAAAGCGGTTTATTCCATGCCGATGTTGTATGTTCAGTCATTATTGGACAGGTTTTATCCGGTTAAAACCGGTTTAAACCGGTTCCATCCGGTTCTAACTGGTTCCATCCGGTTCAGACCAGTCCAGAGGAGTTGATACTGGTTCAGAACTGCTTCAAACCGGTTTATTCCATGCCGATGTTGTATGTTCAGTCAATATTGGACAGGTTTTATCCGGTTTAAACCGGTTCAAACCGGTTCCATCCGGTTCTAACTGGTTCCATCCGGTTCAGACCAGTCCAGAGGAGTTGATACTGGATCAGAATCGCTTCAAACCGGTTTATTCCATGCCGATTTTGTATGTTAATTCACTAATGGACAGATTTTTTCCGGTTTAAACCGGTTCAAACCGGTTCCATCCGTTTCTAGCTGGTTCCATCCGATTGAGACCAGTCCAGAGGAGTTGATACCTGTTCGGAACCGCTCCAAACCGGTTTATTCCAAGCCGATTTTGTACGTTAATTAATTATGGGGACACGTTTTCACCCTGGTTTAAAACCGGTTCAAACCGGACCATCCGGTCCTATTCCAGCCTGTCCGGTCTTCGCTAATCCAGTCAGAGGAGTTCGCGCCACCTCATAACTGGATCAAACCGGTTTATTCTATGCTGATTTTGTATGTTCATCGATTATTGGACAGGTTTTGTCCGGTTTAAACCGGTTCAAACCGGTTCCATCCGGTTCTGTCAGGTTCCATCCGGTTCAGACCAGTCCAGAGGAGTTGATACTGGTTCATGACCGGTTCAAACCGGTTTATTCCATGCCGATTTTGTATGTTAGTTCATTATTGGACAGGTTTTAACCGATTTAAACCAGTTCAAACCGGTTCCATCCGTTTCTAGCTGGTTCCATCCGATTGAGACCGGTCCAGAGGAGTTGATACTGGTTCGGAACCGCTTCAAACCGGTTTATTCCATGCCGATTTTGTATGTTAATTCACTATTGAACAGATTTTATCCGGTTTAAACCGGTTCAAACCGGTTCAAACCTGTTCCATCCGGTTATAACTGGTTCCATCCGGTTGAGACCAGTCCAGAAGAGATGATTCTGGTCCATAACCGGTTCAAACCGGTTTATTCCATGCCGAATTTCTATGTTAATTCACTATTGGAAAGGTTTTATGCGGTTTAAACCGGTTCAAACTGGATCCATCCGGTTCTAACTGGTTCCGTCCGGTTCAGTCCGGTCCAGAGGATTTGATACTGGTTCAGAACCGCTTCAAACCGGTTTATTCTATGCCGATTTTGTATCTTAATTCACTATTGGACAGGTTTTATCCGGTTCAAACCGGTTCAAACCGGTTCCTTCTGGTTCTAACTGGTTCCATCCGGTTCAGACCAATCCAGAGGAGTTGATACTGGTTCAAGAGCGGTTCAAACCGGTGTATTCCATGCTGATTTTGTATGTTCATCGATTATTGGACAGGTTTACTCCGGTTCAAACCGGTTCAAACCGGTTCCATCAGGTTCTCACTGGTACCATCCGGTTCAGACCAGTCCAGTGGAGATCATACTGGTTCATAACCGGTTCAAACCGCTTTATTCCATGCCGATTTTGTATGATAATTCATTATTGGACAGGTTTCAACCGGTTTGAACCGGTTCAAACCGGTTCCATCCGGTTCTAACTGGTTCCATCCGGTTCAGACCAGTCCAGAAGAGTTGATACTGGTTCATGACCACTACAAACCGGTTTATTCCATGCCGATGTTGTATGCTCAATCATTATTGTACAGATTTTATCCGGTTTAAACCGGTTCAAACCGGTTCCATCCGGTTATAACTGGTTCCATCCGGTTCAGACCAGTCCAGAGGAGATGGTTCTGGTTCAATACCGGTTCAAACCGGTTAATTCCATGCCGATTTTGTATGTTAGTTCGTTATTGGACAGGTTTTAACCGATTTAAACCAGTTCAAACCGGTTCCAACCGTTTCTAGCTGGTTCCATGCGATTGAGACCAGTCCAGAGGAGTTTATACTGGTTCGGAACCGCTTCAAACCGGTTTATTCCATGCCGATTTTGTATGTTAATTCACTATTAGACAGATTTTATCCGGTTCAAACCGGTTCCATCCGGTTATAACTGGTTCCATCCGGTTCAGTCCAGTCCAGAGGAGATGGTTCTGGTTCATAACCGGTTCAAACCGGTTTATTCCATGCCGATTTTGTATGTTAATTCATTATTGGACAGGTTTTATCCGGTTTGAACCGATTCAAACCGGTTCCATCCGGCTCTAACTGGTTATATCCGGTTCAGACCAGTCCAGGGGAGTTGCTACTGGTTCAGAACCGCTTCAAACCGGTTTATTCCATGCCGATTTTGTATGTTAATTCATTATTGGACAGATTTTCTCCGGTTAAAACCGGTTCAAACCGGCTCAAACCGGTTCCATACGGTTATAACTGGTTCCATCCGGTTCAGACCAGAACAGAGGAGATGATTCTGGTTCAATACCGGTTCAAACCGGTTAATTCCATGCCGATTTTGTATGTTAGTTCATTATTGGTCAGGTTTTAAAAGATTTAAACCGGTTCAAACCGGTTCCATCCGTTTCTAGCTGGTTCCATCCGATTGAGACCAGTCCAGAGGAGTTGATACCTGTTCGGAACCGCTCCAAACCGGTTTATTCCAAGCCGATTTTGTACGTTAATTAATTATGGGACACGTTTTACCCGGTTTAAACCGGTTCAAACCGGATCCATCCGGTCCTATCTGGATCCGTCCGGTTCAATCCAGTCAGAGGAGTTCATATTGGTTCATAACTGGATCAAACCGGTTTATTCTATGCTGATTTTGTATGTTCATCGATTATTGGACAGTTTTTGTCCGGTTTAAACCGGTTCAAACCGGTTCCATCCGGTTCTATCAGGTTCCATCCGATTCAGACCAGTCCAGAGGAGTTGATACTGGTTCATGACCGGTTCAAACCGGTTTATTCCATGCCGATGTTGTATGTTCAATCATTATTGGACAGGTTTTATCCGGTTTCAACCGGTTCCAACCGGTTCCATCCGGTTCTACCTGGTTATATCCGGTTCAGACCAGTCCAGAGGAGCTGCTACTGGTTCAGAACCGCTTCAAACCGGTTTATTCCATGCCGATTTTGTATGTTAATTCATTATTGGACAGATTTTATCCAGTTTAAACCGGTTCAAACCGGTCCAAACCGGTTCCATCCGGTTATAACTGGTTCCATCCGGTTCAGACCAGTCCAGAGGAGATGATTCTGGTTCAATACCGGTTCAAACCGGTTAATTCCATGCCGATTTTGTATGTTAGTTCATTATTGGACAGGTTTTGACCGATTTAAACCGGTTCAAACCGGTTCCATCCGGTTATAACTGGTTCCATCCGGTTCAGACCAGTCCAGAGGAGATGATTCTGGTTCAATCCCGGTTCAAACCGTTTAATTCCATGCCGATTTTGTATGATAGTTCATTATTGGACAGGTTTTAACCGATTTAAACCGGTTCAAACCGGTTCCATCCGTTTCTAGCTGGTTCCATCCGATTGAGTCCAGTCCAGAGGAGTTGATACGAGTTCGGAACCACTTCAAACCGGTTTATTCCATGCCGATTTTATATGTTAATTCACTACTGGACAGATTTTATCCGGTTTAAACCGGTTCAAACCGATTCCATCCGGATATAACTGGTTCCATCCGGTTCAGACCAGTCCAGAGGAGTTGATACTGGTTCATGACCGGTTCAAAGCGGTTTATTCCATGCCGATGTTGTATGTTCAGTCATTATTGGACAGGTTTTATCCGGTTTAAACCGGTTAAACCGGTTCCATCCGGTTCTAACTGGTTCCATCCGGTTCAGACCAGTCCAGAGGAGTTGATACTGGTTCAGAACTGCTTCAAACCGGTTTATTCCATGCCGATGTTGTATGTTCAGTAATTATTGGACAGGTTTTATCCGGTTTAAACCGGTTCAAACCGGTTCCATCCGGTTCTAACTGGCTCCATCCGGTTCAGACCAGTCCAGAGGAGTTGATACTGGATCAGAATCGCTTCAAACCGGTTTATTCCATGTCGATTTTGTATGTTAATTCACTAATGGACAGATTTTTTCCGGTTTAAACCGGTTCAAACCGGTTCCATCCGGTTCTAACTGGTTCCATTCGGTTCAGACCAGTCCAGAGGAGTTGATACTGGTTCATGACCGGTTCAAACCAGTTTATTCCATGCCGATGTTTTATGTTCAATCAATATTGGACAGGTTTTATCCGGTTCAAACCGGTTCAAACCGGATCCATCCGTTTGTAGCTGGTTCCATCCAGTTGAGACCAGTCCAGAGGAATTGATACTGGTTCAGAACCGCTTCAAACCGGTTTATTCCATGCCAATTTTGTATGTTAATTCATTATTGGACACGTTTTATCCGGTTTAAACCGGTTCAAACCGGATCCATCCGGTTCTAACTGATTCCGTCCGGTTCAGTCCAGTTAGAGGAATTGATATTGGTTCATAACTGGTTCAAACCGGTTTATTCCATGCCGATTTTGTATGTTCATCGATTATTGGACAGGTTTTATCCGGTTTAAACCGGTTCAAAAGGGTTCCATTGGGTTCTGACAGGTTCCATCCGGTTCAGACCAGTCCAGTGGAGATCATCCTGGTTCATAACCGGTTCAAACCGGTTTATTCCATGCCGATTTTGTATGATAATTCATTATTGGACAGGTTTTATTCGGTTTAAACCGGTTCAAACCGGTTCCAACTGGTCCTAACTGGTTCCATCCGGTTCAGACCAGTGCAGAGGAGTTGATACTGGTTCATGACCGGTTCAAACCGGTTTATTCCATGCCGATGTTGTATGTTCAGTAATTATTGGACTGGTTTTATCCGGTTTAAACCTATTCAAACCGGTTCCATCCGGTTCTAACTGGTTCCATCCGGTTCAGACCAGTCCAGAGGAGTTGCTACTGGTTCAGAACCGCATCAAACCGGTTTATTCCATTCCAATCTTGTATGTTATTTCATTATTGGACAGATTTTATCCGGTTTAAACCGGTTCAAAAAGGTTCAAACCGGTTCCATCCGGTTATAACTGGTTCCACCCCTTTCAGACCAGTCCAGAGGAGACGATTCTGGTTCAATACCGGTTCAAACCGGTTAATTCCATGCCGATGTTGTAAGTTAGTTCATTATTGGACAGGTTTTAACCGATTTAAACCGGTTCAAACCGGTTCCATCCGTTTCTCGCTGGTTCCATCCGATTGAGACCAGTCCAGAGGAGTTGATACTGGTTCAGAACCGCTTCAAACCGGTTTATTCCATGCCGATTTTGTATCATTATTCATTATTGGACCGGTTCTCTTCGGTTCAAAACCGGTTCAAACCGGTTCCATCCGGTTATAACTGGTTCCATCCGGTTCAGACCAGTCCAGAGGAGATAATTCTGGTTCAATACCGGTTCAAACCGGTTAATTCCATGCCGATTTTGTATGTTAGTTCATTATTGGACAAGTTTTAACCGATTTAAACCGGTTCAAACCGGTTCCATCCGGTTATAACTTTTTCCATCCGGTTCAGACCAGTCCAGAGGAGATGATTCTGGTTCAATACCGGTTGAAACCGGTTAATTCCATGCCGATTTTGTATGTTAGTTCATTATTGGACAGGTTTTAACCGATTTAAACCAGTTCAAACCTGTTCCATCCGGATATATCTGGTTCCATCCGGTTGAGACCAGTCCAGAAGAGATGATTCTGGTCCATAACCGCTTCAAACCGGTTTATTCCATGCCGAATTTCTATGTTAATTCACTATTGGACAGGTTTTATGCGGTTTAAACCGGTTCAAACCGGTTCCATCCGGTTCTAACTGGTTCCATCCGGTTCAGGCCAGTCCAGAGGATTTGATACTGGTTCAGAACCGCTTCAAACCGGTTTATTCTATGCCGATTTTGTATGTTAATTCACTATTGGACAGGTTCTACCCGGTTTAAACCGGTTCAAACCGGTTCCATCCGGTTCTATTTGGTTCCGTCCGGTTCAGTCCAGTCAGAGGAGTTGATATTGGTTCATAACCGGTTCAAACCGGTGTATTCCATGCTGATTTTGTATGTTCATCGATTATTGGACAGGTTTACTCCGGTTCAAACCGGTTCAAACCGGTTCCATCAGGTTCTCACTGGTACCATCCGGTTCAGACCAGTCCAGTGGAGATCATACTGGTTCATAACCGGTTCAAACCGCTTTATTCCATGCCGATTTTGTATGATAATTCATTATTGGACAGGTTTTAACCGGTTTGAACCGGTTCAAACCGGTTCCATCCGGTTCTAACTGGTTCCATCCGGTTCAGACCAGTCCAGAGGAGTTGATACTGGTTCATGACCGCTTCAAACCGGTTTATTCCATGCCGATGTTTTATGCTCAATCATTATTGTGCAGATTTTATCCGGTTTAAACCGGTTCAAACCGGTTCCATCCGGTTATAACTGGTTCCATCCGGTTCAGACCAGTCCAGAGGAGATGATTCTGGTTCAATACCGGTTCAAACCGTTTAATTCCATGCCGATTTTGTATGTTAGTTCATTATTGGACAGGTTTTAACCGATTTAAACCAGTTCAAACCGGTTCCAACCGTTTCTAGCTGGTTCCATGCGATTGAGTCCAGTACAGAGGAGTTGATACTGGTTCGGAACCGCTTCAAACCGGTTTATTCCATGCCGATTTTGTATGTTAATTCACTATTAGACAGATTTTATCCGGTTCAAACCGGTTCCATCCGGTTATAACTGGTCCCATCCGGTTCAGACCGGTCCAGAGGAGATGGTTCTGGTTCATAACCGGTTCAAACCGGTTTATTCCATGCCGATTTTGTATGTTAATTCATTATTGGACAGGTTTTATCCGGTTTGAACCGATTCAAACCGGTTCCATCCGGCTCTAACTGGTTATATCCGGTTCAGACCAGTCCAGGGGAGTTGCTACTGGTTGAGAACCGCTTCAAACCGGTTTATTCCATGCCGATTTTGTATGTTAATTCATTATTGGACAGATTTTCTCCGGTTAAAACCGGTTCAAACCGGCTCAAACCGGTTCCATACGGTTATAACTGGTTCCATACGGTTCAGACCAGAACAGAGGAGATGATTCTGGTTCAATACCGGTTCAAACCGGTTAATTCCATGCCGATTTTGTATGTTAGTTCATTATTGGTCAGGTTTTAAAAGATTTAAACCGGTTCAAACCGGTTCCATCCGTTTCTAGCTGGTTCCATCCGATTGAGACCAGTCCAGAGGAGTTGATACCTGTTCGGAACCGCTCCAAACCGGTTTATTCCAAGCCGATTTTGTACGTTAATTAATTATGGGACACGTTTTACCCGGTTTAAACCGGTTCAAACCGGATCCATCCGGTCCTATCTGGTTCCGTCCGGTTCAATCCAGTCAGAGGAGTTCATATTGGTTCATAACTGGATCAAACCGGTTTATTCTATGCTGATTTTGTATGTTCATCGATTATTGGACAGGTTTTGTCCGGTTTA
>JAECUM010031532.1:0-33560 GCA_016617855.1 Megalonaias nervosa | reverse complement strand
TATATTCATTTAGCCCTAAAGATCCGCCCGGTTGGTTAATTGTATCTGAGCCAATTGATCCCGTGTACCTGCGAGTTCATAATCCATTTCTGACAAGAATAAATTTCAAACTTACTGACCAGGCAGGAAACATTTTGGATCTAAGACAAGAATCTCTTAATATTAATTTGTATATACGCTCATAGAACGTCTGATTATTTAATCAGGAGCAAAAAAATAATCTGATTAGTAAATACATGAATAATAATCAATTTCTATGATTAAAGCAATTGTATATATAATAAAGCGAGATAACTCGGCTATCTCTCTGCGGAGTAAATTGAGCGATTATTTCCCTTACTACTACGTCGTTACCTGTACAAACCCAGTTGTATATACGTGTATAGCGTATTAGTCCGTCTGTCTGTTACATTAACGAACTATAACTTATACGTGTAATTATTTTATGAATTTTGAAAAACTGAAGTATACAGTTCTACATTCTATTAGTAATACAAGTTCTGTGAGACAGCACAAATATTTTATATATACTTAAATTTAACTGTATTATTGATAAGAGAGCGATGGCCGAAATGGTAAGACGGTTGGACGTAGATCGAAGTTGTGCAGACTCTCGTGTGTTCGAGTCTCCAAAAATGCTAAGATATTATCTTGCATTTGGCGACGGATGCTATTTAATTGGGGGGTACGAAACCCAACAGAAAAATAATACAACTCTCCCACCATGTAACCACGTGGTGGGTGCAATTTTGCACTCCCCGGGGTTTATATGGGGGGAGAGTTGTATAAAATCTGTTGGACGTAGATAAATCCCCCCGTCATCACCATTTGTATATATTCATGTTCATACAATCATAATCATCTGTATATAATCATCACCATTTGTATATATTCATGTTCATACAATCATAATCATCTGTATATAATCATCACCATTTGTATATATTCATGTTCATACAATCATCCTCAAAAAACAGTCCCCTGACCTTCTGATCCTGCTAAGATGTCATATGGCAACTTGGAGGTTCACATGGGGTTATGGGGACTACATTTTTTTAAATAATTATTCAGAGACTGATATTATTTTTTATTTTAAAGAAATAATTATTATATAATGAACCAAAAAAACATTAATGATATTATTTCTGCTATTAAAAAATTAAAACATAACGGAATAAATCTATCTGATAATCTCGATCCTGAAAAAATATTATGTGATTATGAAATATTAAAACAAAGAAAATTTGACAATAAATACACATTACCAGCCAATTATAAATTTGTAAAATCAATTTATCAGTCTATGCTTGAATCATTAGCTATGGTAAATGAAAAGCAGGTAAAGCTATTTGCGCCTCTTGCACGTTCGATCGAAAATATCAGATCCGAACTGTCTCGTGAATACGAGAAAAAGAAGATTGTAGATAATCGTGTAATGCAACTGAGAAAGATTATGTTATTTGATTCTGTCAAAAGTGAGAGTGACACTGAGAGCAGCGACGGTGAAGGTACCCATGGCAAAATATAGAGTCGAACTATATACAATTTATTTGTTAGGAAGACAGAGTTAGATATATTCAAATATTATCGACTGATCGTATTTGAATGAATATGCTGATTTTTGTATATGATCAGCTACATGTTGTACCGATCGTGGATGTATGCTAAAATGTTTTGCAGCCGCATACATTGATGGAAAAGTTATTTCTTGGTCTGTTTCTGTATTTATGGATTTAATAGCTCTCTTTCCGAATACTTTACACCTTCCTGTATTTCCACGTGCAGAATTCTGACTAGGTGTAATAGCCTGCAGGTTAGATAACCGATTATTTTTGGGATTTCCATCAATGTGATCAACTACAAGTCCATTTTTAACGACTCCAAAATAACATTCGAATATGAATTTATGTGAGTAATAATGTTTATTTCCACTGGTATTAAATGTAAAATAAATTTTATTATTAAGACTACCAACCGGTTTCTTTAATCTACAGTGTCTGATTACACCATCTCGTGATACTTCATAATTTTTTATTATAGGATGTTTCACAAATTCGTTTTGCTCCATTATATATAATATTATTTGTCTAAATCATTGTTTTGAAATCTGGTCAGATAATCTTCTACGGTTTGTATAGGAGATTTACATGACGATGTCAAAGTATTATTTTTTTTTGTCATAATATCGTTTCAATTCCCTGTATTTTTTTCCGCCACATTTTAGACACAATTGAGTTTTTCCTCTGACTCCAACACCACATTGCACACACGGTATTGGTCCTGTACTTCCATTTTTGAAACTTTGTGCATGATTTCCGCAGTATTTATTCACGCACGGTTTATTACAAATAGAAGTATATCCAATTTTGAGCCAAGCACATTTGTTTTTTGTTTCAAGCATTATATATATTAAAATTTTAATTTAAATACTTGTCTTAATTATATGGAGGAATTATCCGTTATTGAACCTTCCCATGCTAGATTCGATCTCGATCGATTATCTGAATATAAATTTAGTACTTCGATGCAGGATCTGGCATTAACGGATGAGGATATAACCGAACGTATTCGTGAAGCCAAGAAGGAATTTCGTGACGATGGTGCTGCTTATGTATGGTCAACATTCAGAGTTGGAAATGTTACTAATATGATGAATGACGAACGAGGAAAAGTAATTATTAATTACCTTGATGATCAAAAATATTTTATTTTAATAAAATTTATTGTAAATACAGAAGAAGATATTTGGATTATTCGTGACAAGCGCGATCCAGTACACATACAATCAGGAAATAATATTGTTCTCTTAAATAATAAATCTAAACCCGGAATACTGACTGGTATTGATAAGGTATATTATGAACGAGTATACCCTGTGACTGCAGTCGTATATGCAATATATCCGCTTAATAATAAACCTGACGTCGGGGATCTAAAGCCTATGAAACTGTCAGAGTCAAGAATAAACTGTGTAGCTGAACGAGTTACAGAACATTTTACAAACGCGATACGTGGTAATGGTTTAACAGATTAAGGCGTAAAAAAATAAATATGTGGGCAGAATCAGTTAAAGATACCGGAGCGTCTATCAAAGATGTCGCTGAGCTAGAAAAGAAATTAAAATTCCCAATAACAGTAAAAACGCTGACAGGAGAGATTTTATATAAACCAAAATATGAATCAAGAGGAGCTCCAATAGATATTATTGATCATAATTCGCATGCGTGGACCTCAGCAGTAACAATATTTCCACGAGATAGAGCGGTTAAATTTTATGATGGACATATATTTGATTTTATCAAAAATATCAGCAAAAGTGACCCTGTGTCCGTTTGGTTATTTCAAAGTTCAGAATATGATCATTACGATCAATTTGTACGACCTAATGGTGATATTTACCGTATAGAATCTCTTAATGTAGAAATGGAACATCTTGCGCTGAAATATACTTCTGACGATGTCAAAGTTAGACAGTTATTAAATAATTGTTTTACTGTTCCATCTGTAGCGGCTCATTTCGCTCAGGAGAAAAATTTATGGAAACCAACACGATCGGAATTTCTTGAAGACATTCATAAAAGCTGCGTAGAATATGGACACGGAGGATTATGGAATACTAAATATAAGTATAATGACGTTATATCCGTCGATATGGTAGCGTGTTATCCTGGAAGTTTCCTTGGATACGGAGAATGTTCTGAATACTTTAAGAGATTCGGACATCCATCACACGAGATGACCAGGGTTGCGATAAACGGACATTTACCAGATTTTGACTTAACCGGATTTACTCATGTAGAATCATTCGAGTTTGCAGAAAATCTCCATCCGATTACTTATGCTTGGTTTGGAAGACATTTTTCAGAAAAATGTTGGGTTCCAATAGTACTATTGCGATATATGCTTGATGTTGGAATTTTAATATCTTTACAGGTGAGTGAAGCAATTATATCGTATTGGTTACAAAAGCAAGTTTGGTTACCAGAACCAAACAGATTTAATATCGATGATGCCAGGAAAGAATTTCCTGATCTTAATGAAGATGACATTATTAAAATTACCAATAATATACGTAAATGCAGGGACGAGCACGATGAAAAACTTGCAAAAGATCTTGGTAGAAAGATAATTGGTAAATTTACTCAAGGAGGAGCCTATGATCATAAAAGACACTGTACAAGATTAATTATGGACGATGCTGAACTCGATTTTATAATAGCTGATACAACGGAAAAAAACACATTTATAAATCGGAGTAATGCTTATTTGTCAGACGGAACCAAACTAGGTACAATTGTGAGTTATCTCGATGGTGACTCACCGCAATTTACTCATTTAAGATCATCTATGTTGGCATATGTTTCTATAAATCTACTGTCTATGATAAATAGATTTCCTCGTGATGCTGTCAGAGTCGCCACGGATTCGTTTTATATAAATAAAAAAATATACAGATTTATTAAAACCGCTACTTGGTAATGGTGAATGGGGATCATGGAGAATAAAACAAGAAAATATACTTAGTTATTCTGAATCTGCCGACGTTGAAATTAAGGAAATATATTACAAAAATAATAATCAAGTATCAAAATCATCAGCACCATCTGTATACGATCCTGTATCTAGACATAAAACTGTTTATCTTAACGGATGCGGTGGTTCAGGTAAAACAACGCATGCGATTAAATTATTCATGAATAATAATTCAGATATAATTGTTTTGACACCGACACATAAACTCGCCAGAGAAATAAAAGAGCGAGGAGTAAAATCGTGTATTTATCATAGTTTCTTTAGATGGTGTGGAGACACATGGACTCCTGAGCGAATGGGTGAGAAATATATACCTAAATATATTATATGGGACGAGATATGCACGGTGTCGTTAGAAATATTAAAAACATTTCTTGAATGGCTATTGACAAAGAATAGTGCTATAATAATGTGCGGTGATCATGGTCAACCACCACCTTTTATTGGACAGTCTCCACATGAATGGCTGAAGAATAACGTAGATTATTATGAAGAAATAAATGATGACCATAGAGCTATTGATGAACTGCTGAAGGAATTTAAAAGATTAATTAGATTACAACCAGACAGAGTACAATGTGAAATAATGCGAGGAGTAATTCCAGAGACTTCTATGAATGAATTTCTAAATTTATGGAATCCCGCTGATTTAATAGTTGCAAGTAGAAAGATAGTTCGTGATGAACTACAGGATAAATTATTTATGTTACATAAAGAAAAGTTTTTAGATCTACCTGTACCTTTGTGTTATCGCCCAGCAGATACTCGACGACAGAATATTGATGTTGAAATTCCTGGTGCCTTGGTTCCACCAAGGATACAGAATCTCGTCTTGAATGATATTATTTTAGTCGATATTAATGTCGTTGAGAATGCGCTGAGTATGAATAAATCACCGTGGACGTTAGGATACGCTATAACTATTCACTCTTCACAAGGGTTAACTATTTCTGATACAAATATCTGGATTATAGATGATCGGATTGAATGGTCGAATTTAGTCTATCTTGCAGTTTCTAGAGTCAGAAGAATATCTCAACTACATAGGGTTATTATGAATTTTACAGAAAATAATGATCAGACTGTTAATAATGACGTAATAAGAAAAAACTATCTGGTTATAAGCAGTGTGATAAAAAAAATAAACGTGACTTTGATATTGATACTGAATTTATTATAAAACTAAAAACACAACAGAATAATAATTGTGCAAGTTGTAACTGTAATATGTCATGGCAATATTCGAATAATAATCCAAGACAATTTACCGTAGACAGAATTAATAGTGATCTTGGTCATACACGTAATAATGTGATGCTGACCTGTCTTGAATGTAATCGACGTAGAGGTTCTGGTTATGTAATTGCATGTGGTGGTAATTGTGTGTCTTTAGGAATTACCTGTAATTGTTCACGTACAAATCCACGTTGAGGGGCTCTCGAATCTAATCTGTAGATTGGAGGTCTACCTGTGGATCTAACTACACTAGAAATTGTATGTGTAGTCACGCTCCATATAGGATCGGTTGCTCTTTTTTTACCACCTTCAAGTTCGCCAGGTTCATATAAATATCTTACAGTTACATTACCTAATACTGGTTGAGGTTGATGTCTGTCATTGCTACGGGGTATATATTTTTTTGTGATTGCAATAGAAGATTTCATGGAAGTTGAACGAGTAATTTCATTATTTAATGCAGCTATCACACTTGGTAACCTCGCAACCCATTCACGAGATCTCTCACCGGATTTAAAGTCAGTAGATATTTCTTTTGCGTATTGGTATCCAAATAACCGCTCAGCAAGTGTTCGATTAAATCGTTCAACATTTGCCTGATCACGATGAATTTCAGTATGTCCTCGTCTGATTTTAACGTTATGTTTTTTCATTAACGATAATACTGTACCAAGAAATTCTTTACCAGGATCAACCTGTAATAACTGTGGCCATCGCAAAGGTCCTCGCTGATAAATTCGTTCAAACGCAGATGAAACTTCAGACGCTGTCTTTGTTGATAATGGTTCCGCTTCTTTATATTTACTTGCAACATCAACGACAGTTAATGCGTATTTGTATGTGCGTGATTGACGTTTACCAATTTTAATGGTATCGTGCGGTAAAAATAAAATATCTGCTTGATGAACCTCATTAGGGACGCTGACATCAAAATGTGCATATTGAATTTTTTAGGTGGTGGTAGATAAATTTGCCATATTGCCTGTCGTGCTAACCACGCTGCAGCAACAGAACGTGAGACTTTTGCTGCTTCAGATAATTTAGTAATAGCTGATCTACCTCTCCAATATCCTCTTGGGCTATAATAAATGGATTCCATTATAATATTTATATAATTAATTACCAGCCCCTAACATTATTTTACTTTTCATAGCAGATTTTACTAGAAAACTAGCTAATTTATCTCTGACAGATTTATTAGGTATAGAATTTAATGCATGAATCAATTTTACATCTGTGAGATGCCTTTGTTGTAAATCTTTACTTTTATACGCAACATCATGAACATGACACGCTTTATCAATCTTATTTATTGGATACTCTCCTGATCTTGGTTGATCTTGATTATCAAGTCGGATATCAAGTCGAGTTCCAGGACCGCAATAATTATATCCAGAAATATGTTTCTCACCGGGGTATTTAGCCCACGGAGTTCCTGGTAATTTTCCTAATAAAGCGGCTATATCTCCACCTGTCTTTGTTTTAACAAATTTGTATTTCTTCGTGCCACATTTTACACATTTGCTCGTCAGAGCACGTCGTTTATTTTTTGTTGTTATTGTAGTTAGTTCAGCAGTGGGTGTAGATGCTCTACATCGAACACAATATAGACTCATATTATTTATTATATGGATATAATTGACTTTTCGGCGACACGAAAACAAGAGCCAGTGAAGCATCATCCAGCATTACCAAATTCGATAAGGATGATTATAATAGGTCCATCTGGATCGGGTAAAACGCAACTATTATTAAATTTAATAATGCGGTGGTTAAAATGGAGTAAATTGTATTTAGTAGCACCATCCGTAGATGATCAACATTGTTACGAAGTACTCAAGGATTTTAATGAAAATGCAAAATTGTTGAATGAAGATGGTGATGATGTTGTTGATTTTATTACCGATATTGATGAGGCTCCATCTGTAGATGACCTAGATGGATTTATTAATAATTTAGTGGTATACGATGACGTTATGTTGGACAGACAAACAAATCCAGCTAGAATATTTTCTCGAGGTAGACACAAGAATACAGATGTTATATACGTCACACAAAGATATACACAAATACCTAAAGTGATCAGAGACAACTGCAATATTTTGGTTGTGTTTAATGGAGTAGATAATTATACTTTACAAAATATTTATTATACTTGGTGTTCAGGAGATATGGATATGATGAAGTTCAAAAACTTTTTGCTCAAGCACAAGCTGTTCCGTTTGGATTTATTACAATAAATCTACATGATCCAAGATCTAGATATCGTATAGGTTTGGATAAAATCTTTGGTCCTTGATTTTATCAAGGATTACAGCAGCAGGCAGGGTGAACGACAAAAATTGAGTGACCCGCCGAGTAAACTAAACGCACTATAACATAAAAAACAAAAAAGTCAAAAATAAAATAACAAAAATGAGCTAACCCAAACGATTTATTATTCGTTTTTCAAACTATACGGTAATAATAAAAGTTAGAAGGTTCGGTTTAGCGTTATTGACCTTATTTTTCAGCCCTTGTAGTAACCTTTATTTTTGTAAAATAAGGTCTCGTACAAAGTGGTCTGTTCACCCTGCCTGCTGCTATATTTCTGAGGGTGTGCAACACTGAGTGGATGGAGTGATACATAACAGAGGTAGTGCGCCACATCGAACAACTGTATATATATATATATATATATATATATATATATATATATATATTGCTGCTATCTATTTCGCTACATGCCAGACCGTATCGTATGCCACTGTTGTTGTAAATGCCTCTGCAGTATTTTGATCTAGTTATCTGACTTCCGAGGGCAGTATTGTTGCTACTCGTCTCGTACTTGACGTCAGTGCTGTTTCTCCAGGGGTGCTTTTGCCACTTATAATAAGTGGCTAGCTACAGCATTTGGCTTGACAACAGGGTGAGTTTGAACTGGTGGTTGCTGAGTGGTTGTTCATTTAGTAATCCAAGATAAGTCTGCCGTTAAATAGTCGGGTATAGCAATTGTGACGTACAAACCAATAATAAGGTATAAGGATCACTAGGATTATGTTTTGAACTTTGAAGGTTCTTCTCTCTCTCTCTCTCTCTCTCTCTCTCTCTCTCTCTCTCTCTCTCTCTCTCTCTCTCTCTATATATATATATATATATATATATATATATATACACGCAGAGGGACAGAGAGAATCTTTTAAACCATCTTATTTTACCTTTCATATGAAACGTTCGTGTGTGTTTGTGTGTGTGTCTTGTAGATCTATGTATAAATACAATGCTACTGGAACTGATAAAATTTATTTGTATATCACGCTTTGTTTCGTATCCAATACATCTCGTGCTAAACAGTAAACAGAGTACATGAATTGGGTCCATGTAAGTTAATTGTGAGAATTTTATTTTCTGTCTCATTTCCTTTTATTGGCAGATTTGCTTTCCACTTGTTCACCTTTAGGCGCTTGAAGGAATAAATCATGAAATATACTTTCTTAGTTTATTTCACTAACTTTCGCAAGGAACTATCAATTTACTAGCATGTAGTCTCATGTACATTATAAATGGATCGGAAAACAAGTTCATTTCACCTAAAACTTAATGGTAATATATTAAGGAAATAAAAATCATTTCCGCATAGGATTGACGTACAAGCCACGCGTGATTACACTGTTTTAAGTTAGAAGGTATTTTCAGTTTTGTACCGTTAAGCATGAGGACATCCTAATCTCTACCTAATAACATTGCCTCGTACGAAGTGGTCCGATACCTACATCGAACATCAACATTTTTATGTATTGACAAACTTAGAATCCACATATGCATTGCGCTATTTGGGCTGAATTCTAAACACACTAAATGATAATAATCAACACTTTTGTAATGTCAACAAATGTTATAAATGAATGTTCATACATTGTAGATGGACAGAACCGAACAAATGCTATCATTTGTTTAGATTATCTGAATTTATTTTCTTAATATCTTGTATTCTGCTATTCAGATGAAGATCTATTAAATATGTATATATTAGAATTATGTAGTAAGGGGTCTCAAATTGCGCAGTCTCTAGTATAAAGATATTTCGCATGTCTAAATGTTCTTAGAGGTTTTGTTTTCTTGATTTATATATTCAGAAGTGTTTATTACAGCTAGGAGCTTCATTACGAATTTGATGAATGCAGCGGTCTGAAACCTAAGGTCAAAAGTGAGTCTGGCCAGATCATCAGCTGGTACTAGCTCCGCTTGATGCAAAGAAAATAATATAAACAAAACATAGTATAAATTATAACAGTACAAAACAGACACTGCAGACGCATTTTGAAATTTAAATCATAAAATGCAGTCAATAATACAGCACTGAAAATGCCAAAGGCATAAAGGAAACTCAACGGTTCTTGTAATGAAACTTTTATTGCAAACAAGGATATATTTCTCATAACAAGGTGTGCCATGTCAGAAAAACGTAAGCAATGGTGTCTCAAAAGACGATATGCAAACACTTTTTGATAGAATTTTCTTACTGAATAAATCAAAACCCCGGTACTGGCCAATAAGTTTTGGTGCAATACCAGCTCCTAAGCTGACGAACACCAAAGATTTGTCGGTTAATCTGATGATCTGCATGACGGGGACTCCGAACAAGGGATGTAAATGGAAATTCATCGTTATCCGATCTTGTAAAAAAAATATTATCATTTATTTTGTTTTGTTATTTTGCATGCACTAACTTGCGAAGTAAATTAATGTACGCCACACACATTTTAGCAGACTATGAATAATAAGAAATATTTGATCCAAAACAGAGCTGATAAGTTGTGTAAAGAGATCTTTTATTCTGAAAGACAGGGGGTCTTCATTTGTAAAGAACATGCAAAATACATGTATCACTGTAGTGCTGAAGTTCACATAAGTTACTTTGGGATGAATATTTCATTCTCAAGCAATACACATCGGGAGATAACCCATCCATGTCAGCTAACGCCTCCACACAGAGTTGTAAATGAGAACTAAGCCATTTAGAAAGCACCATAGAACATATCATATGATCAATGTTAGATTCTTTCTCACAAGAGAAAATGAAATACATTCATAACTTTCATGTCAGGCTCATTGAGACGAACGCACACAGGAAAGATTTGGCAAAGATCTGAGATGAAATAAGAAAGTGAATTTCTTGCGACTTAGCACAGAAAACGTTATTGACTTTCACGGTGACGATATGTTCAGAAACGCTTTGAACTTAGGAGCTGGGAAAACACCCATCGACCATCTCAGTACCAGTTACATCCAGGCTGAATTAGTACCAGTTACATCCAGGTAGAATTAGTACCAGTTACATCCAGGCAGAATACACAAGCCAAACTAGCAATGAAGATTAATGTGGTGACCAAAAAATAAACTCTACATCTATGATCAATCTCAAGGAGTTGCTAACTGTGCCTGTTGTTTTTTTTTTCCCAATATAACTTCAAATGGGTATTGGTAACGCGTAATAATTGTCAATAAATGGCAACAAAAAATCATGGTCATTAAAATGTATATTATACTATAATCTTCAATCTTACATGAAGTTGAAACATTTGACAATTGATCCAGACAGAAGGAGCTACTGGTCATCTGCAAAGCTTCGTGAGGCTTTATCTCCATTATAATTTTCATTTTCACTAGTGTCATCTCTAGATTACTCCATAATGGATCCAATGTAATGTAATTTCTCATAGATTACATTGTTACGACCCTGTAGTTAAATTACATGTGTGTTAAAATTTGAATTCTTTATAAATATTTTTATTTCATTTTTATTTCATTTTTATATCATTAAATATTATTATTATTATGATGATGATTATGTTCGCAGGGTCTGATATTTTATTAGAAACATCGTGTTTATTTGGAACGTAATTGTGACTCGCGTAAGCACGATTTTTGCATGACGGTTTTGTCGTTGCAAGTAAACAGTCAGAAATAGCTATATAAATGATTGGTTTTGACCACAGTCATTACTAATAATACTTGTTGACATTCTATACTACGTTGGCGATATTTCGAAATCTCCACGATTTCTTCATGCGTGTACATGAAATGACGTATGAGTTTGCTTTAAAATACTCAGGACCTGTGAACTAGTCTAGAGTCATATTTTAACATCTTAGAGAGTCACATCATAACATCTTATAGAGTTTCTAATACCTTAAGAAGGTATTCCTGTGCTGGAAAAAGTTGTTCGTTCGTACATATGAAGAATAACATGTGTTTTGTTATTGAGGATAGTTGTACTTCATCTACCTTTTAAATAATAATTATTTTCCCTGGAGAACTACACAACTGGCTTTGGACAAAGACATTTGCTGAAATTAATTCTAAATTGGAACTGAACAATACAATTTGTGATTCACAGTGAAAATTCTGGACACTTGTGTAAAACCTTCGTCTGACGTCATCCGCCATCTTGGAACGGAATTGAGATTCAGACTTCAATTTAGAACTGTTTATTCACAGGACTTACGTTTTTCACAATTTTAGGACACATTTTAGGATCTTCTTCATAAATCGTAAGTCTTGTTTCATATTTTTACCTTTTCACCGTGTTTTCTAGCGAAATAAATTATTTTTGTTAAAGTTTACGAAGCTTGTTGTCTTCGCTCTTTTCTTTATGTTACTTTAAACGATCCGATTCGTAACAACATAATGACACTGACACAAATGCAGAGATGCATGCACACGCTCTCTACACCTATAGTACTCGGACTGCTAATTCATTTCTCATATAACTTAATATACTAAAATAAAATTAACGTATTTTCTGTTCACAATTAGCATGCAAAACCACACACGCTTCCTTTCATTAGAGTTAGATAAATTTTTTCGTCCTTAAAAAAACAGGTGTTCTGTTTGATTTGGGCCTCGAACTGTTAAGAGGGGGGGGGGGTGGCCTGCTGGTCCCGACCAAATAACATAGGTTCGCACCATTAGTTCTTATGATGTTTTGTCAGTAAGAAATTAGTGCAGCGCATGAAAATAAAAAAATAAAACCAAATATTTTGTTGTCAACTATAGATTGAATCATTTGAAATTAATAATGGACAAGCATTAAATCCAAATACCATCCAATGGCTGCATCTCAAAGCATTTACTGCTCTATTTGTTATTCTACACCAGTGAACTGGCTCAAAGGACATTAATGGACTGATACCCTAAGACCGTTAATTTGTGCTCTAATAACTACATAATCAGAGAGAGAGAGAGAGAGAGAGAGAGAGAGAGAGAGAGAGAGAGAGAGAGAGAGAGAGAGATTTGTCAACAATTGGTTATTTTCCACTTTGACATCTACAGCAAAAGCTAACGTTTAAAGAAAGTGGGCACTACAATAGATAACTCTTCTGCATTAACAAAAACATAAATCTCAGTCTTTTTTCCTCAATATTTGGTTTCACTACAGTTATTGAAATGGGTTTTCTGGTGCCATATGCAAATAAAAAGCTTATGTCTCGTAATAATTTACATGATCTTAAAACTGTTTCTTCATGTATGTAGTTTCATTTACATAAAGACTCATTTACATAAAGGCTCTTATTTACATAAAGCTCTCTCTCTCTCTCTCTCTCTCTCTCTCTCAAGAACTTTATCATCTCCTTTAGCTTCCGTAATACGTATATAACTGACGTTACTTTTTATAGATATAATTAAACCTTGAAAAAGGCAGAATATCAGAAATCGGCAGTAATTTTGAATGATCTCGTAATTTGTTGAGAGAGATAGTGAGAACAAGGGAGGTCATCTCTCGGTCTTCATTTCGGTAGCCATTTTCTTTATGACAAGTATTACCATTCTTGTCTTAATGTTCCACTTTACTTAAATTTTGTCTGGTTGAAATGCGCTTGCCTGAGTAGATATTTTAATGATTTCCTATTGCTACTGGAAAGTTACCTTTGCATGGAAGAGCGTTAGGAAGGGGAGATAAAAATGTTGCAAATGTTAAGATAGAAGTTGCGAACAGATAAGAAGTTTGAGGTCTTCAGCTTATGTACTTTTCAAATCCTTTAGAATCAACTATTCATCATGGACAGTCATTCATTTTCATGATCAATCATTCATTCATCATGGACAATCATTCATTTTCATGATCAATCATTCATTTAGCATGGACAATCATTTATTAAGCAGGAGCAATGATTTATTTATCATGGACAGTGATTTATTTAGCATAGGCAGTCATTCATTTAGTATCTTTAGCATGGTCTGTCATAGATTTAGCACTGAAAATAATTTATTTTACATGGGCAATCGGCCATTTAGCATCGGCAATTTTCATTTAGTATTGGCAATCGGTCATTAGCATCGGCAATTATTCATTTAGCATTGGCAAGCGTTCATTTAGCATTGCCAATCATTAAATTTAGCATGGGCAATCATTCATTTAGCATTGACAAGCACTCATTCAGCATGCACAAGCGTTCATTTTCCACTGACAGTCATTTATTTAGGATGGGCAATCGTTTACGTAGCATGGACAATAGAGTCCTCGTGCATACAAAAAGAATTACGATATAAAACTGAGGCAAACTGCAACATAACGTATACAATCATGTAGAGCACTTGGAGAAATAAATAAATGTACACATATAAGCAAAGGAAAACGCATTATGCCATGCTTATCGTATATCTGGTACAAAAAGATTATGACTATATATATATATATATATATGTGTGTGTGTGTGTGTGTGTGTGAAAACATAAAATATAAAAGCACAGACAAAAATAGAACGCACTTATAATTTGAGTGACAGAAACGAAAACCGAGTCACCTATCACTATACATGGCATAATCTTTATAGGCAACTGAAATATGTATATCTGACTAGGACGGTGGGTAAACCACATGATATAGTTTTAGAAAATGAAATATTACCATCACGACTAAATAATAATAATAATAATAATAATAATAATAATAATAATAATAATAATAATGAGGAGGAGGAGAAGACAGACAAATACTACTTACCCCCCCCCCCTTCTCTTAAATAGTTTAATCTGAACAAGAAACTACTTAGGTAAAAATGGTTTCTTTAATGCAGTGTCCTTTATTTTGAAGGTAATACAAATATTTAAATCTTCGCAATCATACGGTCTTTCTGTAATCTAGAAGCTGCTAGTACACATGACCGAATCCAAATATCCAGACGTGGGAACCATTGATTTTGTAATCACATATTTGTCTGCCGTTTAATAGTCAGGTACTTGAAAAGTAACCCTCACGTGTGGATCTTGTGACGTTAATTCCTATAATATCCTATAATAAAGTAGAAAAATATATCACGAGTATATTTTGAATCGATCGGACTGCTTTTAGTAACGTACGATAGTCACGCCATACTGGAGAAGAGAACACACCAAGAACAATAGCAACAACTTTATTTCTCGGGGCCACTTGTAGATGGCATGAAAAAACGAAAGTACAGTTTTGATATCATGCGCCCCCACCCCCCAAAAAAGAAAGAAAGAAAATTGAATATGCGTCCATAAATAATATTTTAGAAATACACCCACAGAGAAGAATATTTTAGGTGTGGAACTTGTGAAAACTTTATTTTAGCTGAACGAAAAGCCTAAATAGAGAATAAAAATCAGATTATTTATTAAACTCGCATTTAATTTATTTTGTCACAATTATATCCTACATTATTTCCTCACCCTATATAAATAGATAAATCAGCCACAGGTACGATTAACTTATTGATGTATGTGTGAATACAATGTTACTGGAAATGATAACATTGATTTATATAATTACATTTTGTTTCATCTGCAATACTTCTAATGGTAAATATATTATAGGAATTTATTATTAGTTATAATTTCCCGTAATTTGCAAATTTTCTTCTCACTTGTTAACTCTGGTCTTTTTAAGGAATAAGGATTAAATTCTATAATTTAGTTTTATTGTTTCAGTTTATTAACTTTTGCAGGAAGCAATATATTTATTGAATTAGAACCTAAATCACGTATTAAGGTTTTTTTGTGTGCTCCAGTAAGAAACTGGAATATTACCACCACGAAAAATAATAACAATAATAATAATAATAATAATAATAATAACGAGAGAGAGAGAGAGAGAGAGAGAGAGGGAGAGAGAGATTAGTGTCCATTAATTATATTCCACTTATACATATGTATGTATGCATGTACGTATGTATGTATGTATGTATGTATGTATGTATGTATGTATGTATGTATGAAAATATGTGTATGTATGTATGTCTTTCTGTATGTCTGTATATGTGTATGTATGTATGTAAGAATGTAAATCTTTCTGTATGTATGTCTGTCTGTCTGTATGTGTGCATGCATGTATATACGTATGCATGTATGTATGTATATATGTATGTATGTATGTTTAAGAAGAACATCAGTGTCTTTCTCAAACGCACTCGCGCTCATATTCCTTTCAGTATACAAAATGAAATAATTATCCAATCTCACATACAAAAGAACATACATGCATGCGAACATATAATCGCCAAATTGTTGAAATGCGTTGCTGTACACGTGCACAATATGCATTTCCCAGGTACTAATTGAAAAATGCTCTCTCTCTCTCTCTCTCTCTCTCTCTCTCTCTCACACACACACACACACACACACACACACATACACACACGCAGTGCCGGAATATCCTAGTAGCAGAAGTAGCATATGATAGGGGCCCTGCGCTAAATGCTTTCAAGCTATCAATTATCTACATGTAAATAATAATATTACTGAAATGTCAGACATATTTTGTCCTATTATATGGCTGTATAGCTAACGAAAAAATACAGTTACTTTACTATGCAAGTTAAAGGTTTGTGTTTTAATATTTATGTGGAGTTTTTTAAATTGAGGGCTCCTTTATACCATATGCTACAGGCCCCACACTAATTTAATCCGGCACTGCTCACACACACACACACACACACGGACTTAGAGACATGCAATATAATCATCTTTCTCTCTTCAATATATGTACAACACAAAAAAACGTAAGCTTTACTCTGTTTCTGAGTAAATAGCTTCTGAACTGCCGAGAATACCTGATACCATTTAAATTATGAGAAACCGTTGCACACATAAAACTATTAAAATAAATAATTTTTCAAAGTCATTGATTGCGTCATAATGTATTCCCCAAAGTAAATAATACATGTTATGTAACAATATACCCCGTCATTACACTGTCGTGGGATTTAGTGTTTTACTAATTACATCAATGCTGGATATTTACGTTGTTTATTGACCTACTGTATCTTAAACTTGAGCATAAATAGTTTCCCCACAAATTTAGCAAACTTGGTAGCAATTCAAGCAAGGATCCAAAATAAACATTTGTTTTTAAAGATGAAAGTTGGTGAGTGACTATTTCAACTAATGAGTCCAGTCGTCTAATCTGTAAATAACAAATACATCATATGCATTAGGTATCTAGTAAATTTCATTTATTTATTTATCTTCTGGAAGTTAAGAAGGGCATGATATTTGAATTTACCTTGGGTTCGGGATCTAAACAAAACCCTAAGGCATATTTTCCCCTCTCTTTATCACGCGTAGTGCTAAATATAATTATATGTTGATATTTATACACAGTACCACATGTTTAGTATTAACATACATTTGTATACCGAGGATATACAAAATAATAAACACATACATATCCTTAGAATCTAAACACATGTATAGTGCTTGGGGAAAAGGTACAATGCCAGGGCAAGAAATTCACTTTTTAAGTCATTTTCTGTTTGTTGCATGTTCAAAAAAGTTTCTTCAATCAAATGCAATATATTTTGCAATCTCGTCCAGCGATGTTTCATTTTCGTTATGCTCCATTTAAGTTAATATACCTTATCTCTTATAGTGTATTGCGTATCAGCTTTCAAACATTTGTATGTCACTCGAAAATCCTTGGTAGAGAACCTTTTGCTTTTGCTCTGTTTTTAGGCTGTGTTTTTTAAACATATTTTCTTCGTTACATTGAAGTTTTGTTAGATTCAAAACATTTATAATGACCTCGCGTTATAAAAACGAGGGAAATATGCGTTGAGTTTTATGTTTATATCCTAAACGTCCTTTTCAGTATGTAACATTTTACTTTCCTTCATGCCAATTTGTGTTTCTCCACAGGCAAAAGGTGATGTTTCTATTGGAGGATCCTACATGGGCTATTCGGCATCTCTCGGTGTCAACTTTGAAAATTTCAAGGACAGTAACTCGTATAAAATCAGTTTCGGAACGCACCAATATACGCTGACGTCCGGATCTGAAAATCTCCCGGAGCCCATTGGTTTGCGGGTCGTTTCCATCGACGAGGCCCTTGTGGAAAAATATTGGCGGGATTCTCCTCGGTTTGTTCGCGGAGGACAATGTCATAGTGACGTGAAGCAACATCTGGGGACTCTGAGGCTCAACCTCATACAAGCTTTGTCTGAATATGCAGCCTATATGATGGCGCCTCAAGCCACAGGTACAATGTATTTTAATATGGTTATGTAGACGCATTTGCTCATCTAAAATTAAATATTAATTGATGTTCTATATTTTATTACTAGTATACTAATCCGTTACTTATCGGATAAATTATATCTGGTAATCTAATTTATATTGAGTGATCCCAGTTACTTTTTCTGTGTTGGTATCGCGGTGGTTCAGTTGTTAGCGTAACGGACTCACGACCGAAACGGTGCGAGTTCGAATGGGACCAGCCTAGGTCACCTACCGTGGTGTGTCCTTGGCAAGATTTTTACTCGAATTGCCTCGGCACTAGAAAAACCTACTTGTGTTGGTGTTGCTGTGCCATAAAGCACAAAACCAAAATTGTTTTGCATAATGTTGATATTATCCGCGATGTTCGAATTCTTCCATGTATTAAGTATTTTGGACGAAACACTATGTAATAATTTTCATTCCTGGTTAGTAAGTGTTATTTCGTAATTGCTTATTCCTAAAAAGTATAGAAAATGGTTATTATTCTCCACAAACTTTTCTTTTGTGACCAGGACAGTATTATTTTTGAAATTTACCTATTTTCAATGAGAAAACGGGCGAATTTGTGTCTTTTTGTTCACACAAAATCAGAAAAAAACAACATATGAATCAAAATTAACATGTATTTATACTAAAGTAATACAAAAATGACCACAAAAAATTTAGTAGTTTTTGGAGATTTACTATTATACCGTAAATCCCTTTCATGAATCAGCCCACAAATGTAGTCTCCAATCATGTTCGTCTTATACTGTCCTCGGTAGCGGCGTTCAAAGTCCAGTATATCCTTATGGAAGCCTCGCCTTGTTCCTCTGAGTACGCTCCCATGTTCTCCTTGAATTTATCAAGATGAGCATCAAGGATATGGACTCTGAAGGATATCCAGCAGCCCATTGTGCCGTAGTTCTTCAAAAGAGTCTCAACCAGCTCCACATAGTTTTCGGCCTTGTGATTGCCCAGGAAGCCCCGGAACACTACGACAAAGCTGTTCCAAGCCGCTTTCTCATTGCTAGTGAGCTTCTTGGGGAATTCATTGCACTCCAGGATCGTCTTCATCTGTGGTCAGACAAAGACACCAGCTTTGACTTTTGTCTCAGAGAGCTTAGGGAAGAAGTCTTGAAGGTACTTGAGGCTGCCGACTCCTTATCTAGAGCTCTGACAAATTGTTTCATAAGGCCCAATTTGATGTACAGTGGTGGCATCAGCACCTTCCGGAGGGCCACCAGTGGCTCCCACTTGAAGTTGTTCCTCCCCACAGAGAACTCGGTCCGCTGTGGCCAGTCACGCCTGTGGTAGTGCGCCTTGGTGTCTCTGCTGTCCCAAAAGGCAAAGATAGCAGGGAAACTTGAAAAAACCGCCTTAGAGACCCATCAGGAATGCTACCATTTTGAAGTCTCCGATGACCTCTTAGCCGTACTTATCATACTTCAAGGCGTCCAGCAAGGTCTTGATGCTGTTGTAATACTCTTTGAGGTGCACCGAGTGAGCCAGGGGAAGAGATGGGTACTTGTTCCCATTGTAGAGCAGCACGGCTTTGAGGCTCCTGGATGAGCTGTCATTGAAGAGGCGCCACTCATTCTGGTTTCAGGCGATTCCGATTGCCTCGAATAGACTGGTCACATTGTGGCAGAAGCAGAGCCCATCTTGACGGGTGAAGAAGCTGGAAAAGCTAGGTGATGCATCCTCTGATCTGCGACTTGCACATTTTTCATCCAACAAGTTCCACTGCTCGAGCCTAGACTTCAAAAGCTCGGCATTGGACTTGGTGAGACCAATATCTCTGATCAAGTCGTTGAGGTCTTTTTGGTTGGGGTTGTATGGGGTTCTCTCCTCAGCTCCACCTCTGAAATTATCATTTTTTCCTACAACGTCTTCCTCGCTCTCTGAATTGCTGCTCTCTTCTAAAGAAGGGTGTTCTCTCTCCAGAAGAGTGGGTACAGGGAGCTCAGGGCAGTGTGGCACAGGGCGAAGGATGAAGGAAGGTCCGGATACGTGATAGCAATTGCATTCTTGCCAGTCTGACGTTTGGAAGGGTCCACCATGCAAACGTAGCAATTGCTTGAGTGGTCAGTGGGTTCCCGCCAAATTCTTGGGATAGCGAACTTCATGGCTCTCTTTTCCCCTCTTTATCATCCTACAAAAATACATTTATTTCACCTATGACTAATGTGTAAGAGATTCTCGCAACATTTTTCATATATGATACATTTTTTCACTAACACTGAAAATTGTAAAACATTTTAAAATTAAAAACTTTTACAATTTAAAAAAATTTTAACAAATTTTATAACATAAAGTTCCGAGCAACATTTGTCCATCTTACCTTCCAGAGTTTTTTTGTTTTGCTGTGCTCACAGGTGAAATGAGGTGCCCAGGGATTGTCTTGATCCCTGACAGGCATGCCGAAATATGCCTCGTAGGCCTCACACATCTTAGTAGATGCTTCCACGGAGTACTTTTTCGTTCTTGTCTTGATAAATTGGCCGCAGACATTGCAAAATTCGTCTGCCGGATGCTTGCAGCCTCTTGATACCATCTTAGAAAAATTCATATATATATCCACTTATGCAGCTGGAACTAAACTGAACTGGTGGGCTTAAGGCCCCTGTATTTATATTACTATTTATATTACTGGAAAGTTCTAGAAAGTTCTAGAAGTTATTCCAAGTTTACTCGGCACTGAATCTATCTGGAATGTTCTGGAAAATAGGTAAATTTCAAAATATCACTGTCCTGGTCACAAAAGCAAAGTTTGTGGGGAATAATAGCCATTTTCTATACTTTTGAGGCATAGCCAATTAGGAAATAACACTTACTAACCAGGAACAAAAAAGAAAATTTGTTACACGGTGAAATAGCATATCCTTCTGAACAATATATTAGAGCAGATATGGTATTAATATCGTCTTTAACTGTTACACTGCCTTATTGCAATCAATCAGTCCTGAAAGTTGTTTGGTTTGCGAAACGTAAAATTATGAAGCACGTGGATTCTTAGACCGGCTATATCTAGTGTTCTCGAATATTTGAGAAAAACGTGAACATCTAGATATATGGTGGTTGCGTGTTCTACTTAACTTTCTACCAGTTTTTGAAGCTTTGAAAGAAAATTTCCAATTCTTCCGGATACAGGGCCAATTTTTGTTTCAAATGCGTTATTTTTTTTTTCTCTTGCGCAGTATGCACTTCTCCAATGCGACATAGTTTTTATATAGGGTCGGTATATGTCATCGTCACCGCTTTCATCATCATCGTCATCATCGCCGCTCTCATCCTTATCCTTCCGGTTGTAGGGTTGTCATTGTTGTCATTATTTAAATCCCGAAATTTGATCCAGGAGCTCTAAGTGGCATCTTTTTATGTCTGTCCTTCTATACTTTTTGTAACCAGCAATGATCAGCAACCCTTTGGAATAATCAATAGACTGGTTAACTGTTTGGAATAATCCACAGACTGGTTAACCGTTTGGAATAATTCATAGGCTGGTTAACTGTTTCTAGTGAATATGCACCTGTCTGAAGGTTTATTCGTCCACCTGCATTTTTACAGAGTTACATCCCTTTCTTAGGGATCACCTTGCATATCTTTAATGCAGTTTCTTGTAACCTGCTAGCTCAAAAAATATTGACTGTATCCTTATGGAATTTGATGTAAACACGTTCTAAAAGGAATACATTTATTTCAAGGATTTCGTTTATTCTGCTCTATTTTAGACATTCTTAAGGGATCAGTCGATGATCTACACATTTGTCGTTAACTGTCACAGGCTCATTAAAGCTTCGAAATGTTTAAACATGCTCCAATGCCGTTTGCTTTACCAATTATTTCAGAGATGCAGTTATGTCTATTAAGGCGTTTGTCTCTTCCATTTTCACTTTGGACAAAGCTTTATCTCATTTTATATTTTATTTCAATGCGGGAGTCTTAGTGCTTCTGTTTCTCTTGATAGTCGTGTCGTTGTCATCATCATCATCGTCGTCGTCTTCGTCGTCGAATGAAGGAGACCCGGTAATGAATAGTTGATGAATAGTTCCTGCTAAATATATCATATTGCCCCAGATTACTCGACCAACGTCAGCAGTAAGTAAACAAGCAAATAAAAAGGTGTGTGTGTGTGTGTGTGTGTGTGTGTGTGTGTGTGTGTGTGTGTCTTTATATCTGTCGGTGAATCACAGTTTTAGTCTGACTTTATCTATTCCAGATCCAGCCTTGAAGATCCCAGTCACATGGCCAGCAGGAAGTTATGGCTTACTAAAACCAAAGACCGGATGTCCTTTAGAACAGAATTTCCACTGGTATGAGGGCTGGCGACATCAAGATACGGAAGATATGACCATATATGGAAATAAGTTCTCGGACCCATTGAATATGTATGGTAGGTGTAAAGTTATAACATACGAGCAAGCAACTTGTGGCATGAATGTCTAAATACTTTTTTTCTGAATTTTTTTCGTTTGTAAAAGATAATGCAATGATGCAATTTTTTATTTTAAAAAGTAATGACTGAGACTACACATTAGTGATTAAGATGACTTAGATAAAGTTTAGGAAAATGCGACCTGTAAAGCAGATTGAATGAACTGTGAGAGAAGATTACAACAAAACATTAAAACAGTTAAATGTCATATGGTTCATAAGGAAACTTACGGCATATCTGTAATTAATGCCATTTTCAATGAACATTTAGTCATGCCCTACAATGACATATCAGATACACATTATCAGGTTTCCACTATCGTGCTCACCATCGGGTATCTACTGTCAGGTATCCACTATCGTGCTCACCATCGGGTATCTACTGTCAGGTATCCACTATCGTGCTCACCATCGGGTATCCACTATTAGGTATCTACTGAGTCCAAAAGTGAATGAAATTGTTGTTTCTCTGAATTAAGATATTTTTGACTAAAATATTTGCAAAGAATTTGTTGAGGTTTTTTTCCATGCAGTTTACTATTCTCATGTTTTTGGCAGAATTGTTAGGTTGGCTCCGAATGTAGGTCTTGTACAACTGTCCATTTAATGTATACAATTACAACATTACAGAACATGGAGGATGAGATCTGCTGTGTACTTGTGGGTAATTAAAAGCTGCTGCTGCATGCAAAAATAGTAAATAAAACACAGTCCCCAAAAGGGAGAAAAAGGGTTTGTATGAAGTTTAGACATAAAACAGCCTAACTTATTTTTGCATCTCTATCAGAGTCCCCCCGCCTCTCTCTCTCTCTCTCTCTCTCTCTCTCTCTCTCTCTCTCTCTGTAAAACAGAAAGACTAGTATCACACTGTATAAAATAAATTGGTACAAATTTTACCAAGTGTATATATGTTACCATTGCAGGTCAGCATGACAGTGGGTCAGTCACACAGTGGTTTTGCATCAAAGGGCAAAGAACTGTGTCAGACTTTGATATCGATTGGCCACAAGGGGATTACTGCATCATGAAATACGGAACCTGTCCCGTTGGTAGGTTATTATAAATGTTCTTTCATGAAAGAGAAACCAAAGTAAATAAATATTAACCCATCTGCTCTTTTCGTACTAGTTTTCACACACACACACACACACACGCAGAGGACTGTTAATCACTATATGATGTAGTTTAACATGCTAGTATAGATTTCTTTAGAGTGCATTCCAACTATAGTTACATAACTTCACATTTCTTGAACTAGTAACTTTTTGTTTCGTGCTGAAAATGTTTCTAGATATTTTCACTGCTGTTCGATTGACATTTTGTCTAGGTTTCTCTGAGGGTTATATAAAGTGGGATGACGACGATCCGTTTAACGATGATGAGAAGGAAGGAGTCCTGCCAGACGGGAAGTACGACAATGGTAACACACTGATTGAATACTGCTGCAGGTACGAGAGAGAGAGAGAGAGAGAGAGAGAGAGAGAGAGAGAGAGAGAGAGTATTATAATCTGTCATTTTTTATTAACTTTACCGGAAATGCATGCGATCCCATTCATGTAATGAATTATCAAATAAAAAAGTAAGCGATGATAATATCTGACGACGATTGATAATACTACATTTAAACATCAGCACAAAAAGCAAAAAGACGCATCTTAAAATATCACTTGTTGTGAAATATTGTAAAAAGGGAGTACTCTGTTACAGAAATGATGGCCTCCCCACTGAGCCAATAGTTCTTCCTAGCGATCGACCTTTCTACCTATTCCAATACACCAGAGGATGCCAGACTATATCCGGGATGAATGTTGCGGAGGAGTTTGTTGACTTCAACACGGAGGACCTATTCAATAAAGACGAGGTTCATGGCGCTCACCCCTATGACGACGGGGAATCAACTCGACACAGGCTCCACTTATGCTACTACGAACACCCTCTTCCTGCCTCTATCGTCGGATGAACGATCGATCTCAGAAATAAAAATATACATCTGACTGAATTACGATTTGCTTCATTCCTCTTTTTACTATTATTTCTTTCTTTCATTCTTCTCACTTCATTACAAATCATTTGTTCCCCTCGCTCGCAAGACCGTGTTTGAATATAACGTTAGAATTCTCTCTCTCTCTCTCTCTCTCTCTCTCTCTCTCTCTCTCTCTCTACTTACCCAATTACGAGTCTGATTAGCGTCATATGGAAGATTAAAACGAAAATAGTACCTTTTGTGTTTTGGGATGGGGTGGTTACATATATTATGCTAAGCTGGCGAAGTTGCTTCTGCGCAGACAGAATATAAGCAGCAGGGAGGGTGAGCTGACCAAATTTAAGCAGCGTTATTTCGCTAAAATAAAGCTTCCTACGAAAATGAAAATACAAGCATCAATAACCCTAAACCACAGGAGTCTGACGTTTTATCAATAAAATTCGATGAAATCTCGGACAACATGAAATTACCTTATCGGTACTATAAAGTAACACAAGGAGTACAAGCGTGACCCCAGCCCTCCGCTCGATTCGACTTTTCTCACGCGTCTTTTATCGCTTCAAAATCGCAAGAAGACTGAAAAACTACACCTATCCATTCAAAAGACAGTAACGTACCAACGCATAATTCTCGGACGACCATCGCATGAATCCAATCCGGAGAATTAACCTTTATTTTCACTATTACGATCACAAACCCTTTCTATACGCCTCCATCAGGCGGAAGTAGCCCATTCTACCACGGGCTGAATAACATCATGAAAGTAATTTCACAAGATAAAATGTTTAACTTTCTTTTTATTTCAGATTGTATCATAAGATAATTTTATATAAATTTCCAGAACAGAAATATGTAAAGTTCGGATAGTAGAAATAACGGTTGATGACGTCATCACGCTTCACTTGTGTTACTTTGATTTAGTGTTGTCAGAGATTTCGTCGAACTTTACTGATAAAACGTCAGACTCCTGTACATAAACCGAGGCTTCTACAGGGTTGCACTAAACCGAGACCTCTAACCGGGTTATTTACCGACCCGGGACATTCGCTGTTGGTTGTCCACTCCCTGCTGCTGTGTGTGGTAAAAAAAAGTAACGGGTCTCTCAACCAAAAATTGTATCGAGACCTATGCGCTATCGCAACCGAGAATCATGTAAATTTATCGTGATAAATCCATGAGGAATCGATTGTGCTTTTGAGAAGAAGTTTCTAAATTTAATCATATCCATGTCTTCTGAACGCTGGGTCTAATGGATGTTTCTTAGTGTGTGGGTATCAACACCATTAAAGACAACCAAAAGACTGCAGTTATCTCTGATCACTTTAGGTATTTGCGTATGTCGCTGAGTAACATATATAACAAACATATATAACATCGATGGTTTTGTGAAAATATCCGAGCTGGATTTGACTGTTTGTCCAGCATCACATCATCGTATAATACAAGATTATTAATACATCCATCTAGATCATCCACAGATGGAGCATCGTTGATGTCGGTGATTAAATCAATAATATCATTACCGTCCTCGTCCAACAACTTTGCATTTTCATTAAAATCTGTAAGCACGTTGTAGCATCGCTGATCATCTACAGATGGTGCCACTAAATACGACTTATCCCACTTGAGCCATCTCATTTTCAGGTTAAGCAACAACTG
Organism: Megalonaias nervosa; assembly: GCA_016617855.1. Taxonomy (NCBI): domain Eukaryota; kingdom Metazoa; phylum Mollusca; class Bivalvia; order Unionida; family Unionidae; genus Megalonaias; species Megalonaias nervosa. The sequence continues at coordinate 7,234 of JAECUM010031532.1, read as the reverse complement.
CGTCTTACCAGACCCAGATGGACCTATGCTAATTGCTCTGATAGAATTTGGTAGCGCTGGATGATGCTTGACTGGTTCTTGCTTTCGTATCGCCGATTAATCAATGATATCCATGTTGTAGAAATATAATAATTTTATGAAATTATATTATGTTCGATGCAGAGCACCGACCCCCACCAGTGGAATAAAAACAATAACAACGAGGATTAAAAAGCGTGTACTTACAGGCAAGTGTATGAAATGTGGTACAAAAATTACAGATTTATCTCTAATGAAACAGGCGGAGATATCACTACTTCACTGGACAAAATTACCAGGGGCTTCATGGGCTAATTATCCTGGCGAGAAGCATCTTCATGGATATAATTATTGTGGTCCTGGAAGCCTACTTGATATCCGACTTGACGAGAAAGATCAACCAAGACCTGGAGAGTATCCAATAAATGCGATTGATCAAGCGTGCCACGTTCATTATGTCGCGTATAAAAATCCAGATTTACAACGACGACATATTGGAAATGTGAAGCTGATTCACACTCTAAAGTCTGTAAAAAATAAATCTCTCCGAGAATCTCTTGCAAATTTTTTTTATAAGATCTGCGATGAAAGGTAAACTATTGCTAGGGGCCAGTAATTAGTCGGCCGATTATTATTATAATAATGGAATCGATTTATTATAGCCCAAGAGGATATTGGAAGGGAAGAGCAGCGATTAGTAAACTTGCTGATGCGGCAGGTGTCGCACGTTCTGTTGCTGCAGATTGGTTAGCACGATAGGCAATATGTCAGATTTATCTACCACCATCTAAAGATTTTGTTTACCACCGCCACCTGGAATTTCAACATCAATATTTTGCAGTCGCGTGTCTGCTGGGCGATAATATAATGGTACAGGTATATCTGAATATTTTTCTTTACGCAACAGAAATAATTGCTGCTGAAGTGAATCACGAACTATCTTCCGACTTGCAACTATCACATCAGCAGGACTCCATCAATTCCAAAAATCATTTATAGATATATCCGGAATTATCTCAAGCATTACTTCACACTGAATCTAGTCTGGTTGTAGTCTGATTAATTTCTTAATTCTGGATCAAGCGCTCGGTAATCATCATTTATTTCCTCATAAGAATGTACGAATGTTTTCAGCCAGTCATGCGGAGATGATCCAACAAAAGGTGGTGGTTGACCATGATCACCACACATGATAAAAGCAGTGTTTCGAGTCAATAACCAATCAAGAAACATGTTAACACATCTAACGACACTGTGCATATCTCATCCCAGATAATGATCTTAGGAATATATTTCTCACCCATTCGTTCGGGTGTCCACGCATCTCCCCTCCATCGAAAGAAGCTGTGATAAGTATGAGATTTCACTCCTCGCTCTTTCATTTCTCTGGCGAGTCTATGTGTAGGCGTCAAGACGACCATATCAGAGTTCCAAAATAGTTCAATCACACGCGTTGCTTTACGAGAACCACTGCACCCGTTAAGAGAAACAGTTTTATGTCTAGCTACGGAATCAGAAGATTATTTTTTATAATAAATATCCTCGGGAATATAATCAGTGGATTCAGAATAACTAAGTATCTTTTCTCTTTTTATTCTCCATTCGCCCCACGATGCATCAACGCCGATCTGTAAATTCATTTAATAATCCTGCATATTTCCTATCCACGTAAAATGACTCTGTGGCAACTCTGACTGCGAACTCTGACGGCGGTATCATGAAATCTATTTATCGTCTATAATAAATTTATAGAAACATACTCGAGCATCGAAGATCTTAAATGAGTAAACTGTGGTAATTCACCATCAGTCAAGCTCACAATTGTACTTAATTTAGTTCCGTCTGACAAGTAAGCATTAGTTCGACTTATAAATGTGCCTTTCTCTATTGTATAAGCGATTATAAAATCGAGTTCGGCATCGTCGTTAATTAATCTTGTGCGATATCGTTTATGATCACATGAACTACCCTGAGTAAATTTACCAATTACTTTTTTGCCGAGGTCCTTTGCAAGTTTATTTTCTCATTCAATTTCATCGGGATTACGCTCAAAGATTTCGTCAAATACAGATCATTCAACCTTGACATCGTCAGAAGGAGGTTTTGGTAACCAGATTTGTTTCTGTGGACGATACGATATTATTGCTGCACATACTGTTAACGATTTTAAAATTCCCGCATCAAGCATATATCGTAATAACACTGTTGGAGCCCAACCGCGTTCGATAAAATGACGACCAAACCAAACATAAACAACCGGATGGAGATTTTCCGTAAACTCAAATGATTCAGTACATGCAAATCCAATTAAATCAAAATCTGGTAAATGTCTATTTATCGCAACTCTGGTCATCTCGTGTGTTGGATGTCCAAATCGCTTAAAGTATTCAGAACACTCTCCCATTCCAAGAAAACTTCCAGGATAACATGCAACCATATCAACTGAGATAACATCCCTGTAATCGTATTTAGTATTCCACAATCCACCGTGTCCGCATTCTCAGCAGCTTAGCTTGTAAATTGTTCCATGTTATAAATAAGGCAAATATATATTTAAATTAAACTTTAATATATAATACATAATTATTCAAGCAAAGAATAGTTGCTAGTGGTTGATGATTGGATCTACAACTCCTTGTAATCGGGCTTGTGTGTGTGTGATTTAGATTTTTAAAGTAGCTTTAACAATTTTTCAGTCATATCGCTACGATGTCTGCATTGTGACAGTTTATAGTGATGTCTAGCACCGGGGCATCATGCCGCAGACATGTAGCATGATGTCCCACCCAGTCACATTATCCTGACACCAGGCCGACCAGTCCTAACACTAACCTCTTAATGCTGAACATCAAGCGAGGCAGCTGTTAGTACCATTATTTTAAAGTCTTTGGTATGACTCGGCCGGGGTTCGAACCCGCGACCTCCTGCATCCGAGGCGGACGCTCTAACCACTAGGCCACCGGAGCGGTATAAACAGGGCTTGTGTAAATGAATTATGTGGATACCACCTACTGAGTGTGCGACAAGGAAGTCTAGGACCAAAGTCGCATTTAAACTGTAATGTCGGAGTCAGGAGTGAAACGCAGTTGTGTGTAGACTGTGAAGGCAGAAAATTCAGAGCTTTGAAACGGTATTATGTTAAAAATAATGATGGCAATGACTCTCCTATAAATCCGCTGGAGACTATCTCGCTAAATTTTCACGCTAGCATACCACGTATGTTTTTCTAGTAATAAAACAATAATTTAGACAAATAATATTTACTATATAAATGGAGCAAGGAAATAATGCCGGTGAATTTGTATAGCATCCCATCATCAAGGATTATGAGGCATCACGTGATGGTATCATCAGAAATTGTAAACTAAAAACAGTCGGTTCTGTCAATAATGCTGGTTATTTCATATTCTGTGCTGGGTGGAATATTACTGTCATAAATTTATTTATGAATATTTTTATGATCTAATCAGGAAAGATCTTGTGATTGATCATATTAACAGCCGAAAACTTGATAATTCTTTGAATAATTTGCATGCAATAACACAGAGTCAGAATTGTAGTGGAAATACTGGCAAATACGATAAATTTCCAGGACCAGTTATATCTGTAAATACAGAGACATGGGAAGAAATAGAATTTCAATCGATATATGCAACTGCCAAATATTTCTGTATTTTTCCAGCTTCGGTACAACGTGTCGCAGATAAAATAATCATATCAACATTTTCATCGAAATACAAACAAAGAATAATATTTAAGTATCTCACTTCTGAATTTTACGATGAAGTAGAACATAAAAATGATCCTGAGTAAAAGCTCAGTAGTGAAATACTTTGTGTTTAAGTATTTTACCCCGAGTTTTTGGAAGTAAGACAAAGAAATTCAGTGAAAGGAGATAACTCCGACAAGCAAAGATTCCACCAGTGGGGAGATTAAACAGTAACCTCCCTTGCATTTTATGACTACTGCCACTTATTAATGAATTGTTTGGTTGGTTTTCTGTGGTTTTTTTAATAAAAAAAAACATTATCCTTGTTTTTCTTACTTTTTCTGGTTCCTTGCCCCTTTCCGACTTTGTCAGGGACAATAGTTAGGAAAAAAGAGAAAAACAGACAAGGATAAAAATAAACCACGCCCCTTGTGTGAGCTATTGTTGGATTTCCAGATATTGGTGGCTTTACAAAAATTTAAATCGCATTTATAAGTGATATCCGCCCAAAGCTCGAAATTCAGCAGAAATATAATGATAACTGAAAATTCATGTACACCTTCAGAACATGTCAGCAACGTGGTGGGTGCTATTTTGGACTCTCCCGGGGTTGATTTTGGTGGGGAGAGTGTACATGAATTTTAAGTTATCAGCATAAATCTGTTGAACGTAGAGAAGTCCCCTGGTGGTGATGTAGGTTGGAATTTGTATATAATACTGTAAATCGCCCAAATTTGTATATAGTGCTGTAAATAGCTTGATATGTATATAATGCTGTAAATAGCTTGAATTTATATATATGATATGTATATATGCTGTAAATAGCTTGAATTTGTGCATAATGCTGTAAATAACTTAATGCTGTAAGTATGCTACTATAGTTAAGATTGTGTTGTGCCGTCCGTTAGAATTAAGTATGTGTATTGTGCCGTCAGTTAGAATTAAGTTGTATATAATACTGTAAATAATATGTGTATTGTGTCGTCCATGCATTCCTCAAAACTTAGGAATACAAATATTTTTTTTTATTTAGACATATATTTATTATATAATGAATCACGAAAATATTGATGCGATTATTTCTGATCAACTTAATCCTCAAAAAGAATCACTAATGATTTTGATGCGCTACAAAACCGAAAATACAACGGAAGATACACACTAGCAGCCGAAGACAGGTTTATTAAATTACTTCAGCAGGCAATGACACAATCACTAGATTGTGTCGATGATAGACAAGTTCAGCAATTCATTCCACTCGCACACGCGATTGAAAAAATTAGATCTGAGTTGTCTCGCGAATACGAAACAAAAAAGACTGTGAGTACGCGTGTAAGACAGTTAAAAAAACTTATGTCCGATTGTAAACACCCTGACTTTGTCAAGGGGGATTGTGAAAGTGAAAGTTGTAACGGATTGTAAACAAAGTGAAAGTTGTGAGACAGTGCGTATTTTGACTATTGTCAGCGGTATTTATAATATGTGCACGTGCTTCGGTGTTTATTCAGCAAGAGACCCGATGTTGCGGGCGGTAACCTACTTACACATCTGGCTACATAATCAACATAATAATGTAAATAAACAGTTTTCTACAAATTGCATGTTCCATATATTTCCCACTGAATTAGAACGGGATCAGTGGAGAGAATGTGCTCCTTTATGCAATTTCTCCAAGTCAGTCACAAAGGTTGGCATTAGCCTTGGGTGGATTCAATATGCTTCTTAACGGACCAAAGATCGACGCAGTTTCGAAATAACTGTGGAACAAAAGACAGAAAATCATTAGGTGCACTCGCCGACTACTTCTCTGACTGTTGAGTAAAACAAGATTGTGTCTGTATTATTATTTTGACGACGAGACCTAGGCAATTTCACTTGTTCGGGTATTGGAAAAAAATTGCAATAGTATGTTTTAATAATCCTGATTCAAATATATAGATAACTTTTAAGATATTCAAGGTCATATCAGAATAGATTTGAAAGCGTTAAAGTTTTATGTGAATAGACAAAAACACATGCTTATATTATGTATTATTGTGCAAACTTGCTCGTCGTGCTGCTTTTGTCCGCTTATTTCTTTCCCATGTGCAAGAGAAGTGTAATTATTGGCTACATAAACATTTTCAAATATCAGCTGACCAAATCCCGGAGTATTCAGTCACAACATGTAGTGGCATCCTGTATTTCTAGATCACTGCAATTGCATGGGAAAATATGAACGAGGTTTTCTTTCGGATTAATACTGCACGACCTAAGCTGTTTGAAATACCCCAGACAGCACTGGTCATAGTCTGAACCATTCCATTTACGAAACGTTACGAACATTTCTCCTAAATAACTTTTTAAATGATCAGAATGATATTTTCAGTACTTCGTCTCTGACGTTTGTTGTGAACATTGCGAATATCACATTCATTCTTTGCTTCTTTGAAAGCTTCTTTGGTGACTAAGTAAACTCGTCCACGTTGTTCACTTTAACATCACTACTTTCAAATAGACTCAACAGGTTCTTTAGTTCATCCACAAATAATTTTAATAAACTAAAATTTACAAATGTCCACTTCATGAGTGTGCATTTTATGTTTACAAAGTAGTTCCAAATATATTCTACTATTTTTAGACGCACTTGTTGTTGTTGTTGTGGGGCTTAACGCCATTTTTCAGCACACGATAGGCTATACATGGCGGCCAGTATTAATGGTGGAGGAAGAAACCGGGAAATCCCCGGAAAGAACCACCGACCCACGAGAAGCTACTGGCAAGCTTTCTCACATATCCATATCCGCCGAATCCTAGACTCGAACCCACGCAGAGGTGAGATGGCAGTGATCCGTAACGGAGAGCGCTTTAGACCACTCGGCCACTCGGGCAATATTAAGGCGTTCAGTATTGCAAATACTGAACGATTCTGACAGTGTTAAGTTTAGGGAGAAAAAAAGAGAGTATATAATAAATGAGGGATTTTGCATGATCACTTTCTGCCTGTAGGGGTACGTACGTGGTAGTGCTGCTGGTAAGGCAGATTGGCAGTGGCGAATCATTACTACCAATCCTGCACGCGATAGGGTAGTGTGTAAACTATATATTTAAGCAGAACTGTTATTCTGCATGAAAGCCAAGGCGTATGCAGCTTGAGCACCTTAATACATGCAAATTTCATTAAATACTGAGTGTGTTTAGCCGTTTGAACATCTCCAAAAACACACTGGAGCCAATGTGAAAGTTATAATAATGTGTCGATGAAGAGGTGTATATGCTACTTGAACAACAAATCCCCGTGCAAATGTGAAACGGAGAATGCGATAATCATAGGTATTGGTTGTTGTTGTTGTTGTGGGGCTTAACGCCATTTTGCAGCACACGATAGGCTATACATGGCGGCCAGTATTAATGGAGGAGGAAGAAACCGGGAAATCCGCGGAAAGAACCACCGACCCACGAGAAGCTACTGGCAAGCTTTCTCACATATCCACATTCGCCGAATCTTAGACTCGAACCCACGCAGAC